>BJBW01005721.1:5674-44725 GCA_004320125.1 Scolopax mira
CGCCAGAGCGGGGCCACCCAGAGCAGGTTGCACAGGAACTTGTCCAGGCGGGTTTTGAACATCTCCAAGGACAGAGACTCCACCACCTCCCTGGGCAGCCTCTTCCAGGGCTCTGCCATCCTCAAAGTAAAGCAGTTCCTCCTCGTGTATAGGTGGAGCTTCTTATACTCAAGTTTGTGCCCATTTCCTCTTGTCCTGTCACTGGGCACCACTGAGAAAAGACCAGCCCCGTCCTCCTGACACCCTCTCTTTAAGTATTTATAAGCATTGATTAGATCCCCCCTCAGTCTTCTCCAGACTAAAAAGACCCAAGTCCCTCAGCCCCTCCTCGTAGGAGAGATGCTCCAGGTCCCTTATCATCTTTGTGGCCTTTTGCTGTACCCTCTCCAGCAGTTCCCTGTCCTTCCTGAACTGGGGAGCTCAGAACTGGACACACACCAGGGCAGAGCAGAGGGGGAGGATGACCTCCCTTGACCTGCTGGCCACACTCTTGATGCACCCCAGGATGCCATTGGCCCTCTTGGCCACAAGGGCACATTGCTGATATACCTTCCTTCTCAGGCTGCAGCTCTGGAGGCAAAGGACACCCAAGATTGTTGGGTTTATTCACTCTTTTCTCCAGGCAGTAATTTGGGGGGGGGACACACATAATAGAGTCCACCCCCAAAATAGAAGCAGCAGCTAAGAGGGGAAAGGAAGACCTGCGCTGCCTGCATGAGGAAACATTTGTTCACTTCTCTCCCCCCCCCAGCTTCTCATTATGGAAGCTATTTTTCCCAAAACAGGATGTTGGGCCAGGGAGAGGTAATATAAACAGATGCATTCTTTGAAAGCTTGCAGCGCATGTTTTTTGCGGAGCTCAGGCCCTTCATTGAAAGGCAGAGCCCCATGAGGTGTGGGAACAAGGGACCGCAGCAGCAGGAGGAAAAACCCTCCCTCCAAGAAAAGCGAGTCAGCCCAGAGCCTCCCTTGACTTTAGCACTTTTTCTTTTGGAGAAGCAGAGGACATAAAATTGAGACTGAGAGGTGAAGAAAACCTTTAAACAAAGCTGATATTGGCCAGTTGCTAGAAGAAAGCTTGAAACAATATTACAGGCAGCCTTGCTTTCTTTTATAAATGGGCAGTATTAGTTAATTTGCACCAGCCTTCCACTGATGGGAACCAAAAGGAAGAAAGGATCCCGTCTCTACTCACCTCTCCTCAGCCTGGCTCCAACACCTGAAAGCCAGTGACTTCCAGGGTTATTAAGTAGTTTCACCTGGACCCATCACCACACCTGGACCTGGGCTGAATCTTCTCCTTGTTTCTATGTGTTCTTGACTTTTATCAGGTGTGGGCTTTTCAGAAGCATGCCCTCAGCAGCTGGGGCAGGAAGAATGGAGCCAGAGAGGCTGTGACTGGCCTTTCTGCCAGCTCCCTTATGGATCTCCAGCTGCTCAATACCTACACAGAGAGTATCATTTCTTGCCTCCCCTTGTATGGGGATCTCCTCTTTACACCTCACCACGCATCTCACCTCTTTTCTGCTTTCTCTGCTCTGGTCTCCAAACTTCTTTCAAACTTTACAGAAGCAAAACCCATCAGTCTTTCACGTCTAAAAACCCCTGTGGAGCTCCAGAGGTGTTTTGAAGCTATACACATACACCTGCTTATGTTTCTACACAGTGCAGAAACCTAACAGATGCTGTCATGCTACAGTGGGGACCTGCCATTGCTCTGCGTGCCAGCCTGGTTTTGCTCCTCTTGGTTATTTCAGACTGTGGTTCCCTTTAGGGTGGCACCTTCATTCATGCTCCATTGGCCCCCAGCAAATAACAACCACCATTTAGACAGTCTCCAAGCCTGAGGTCCTAGCAGCTAACGTGGCACTGCCCTGAGAATGAGCTACCAAGCTCCAGTGCAATCTTCAGGGCTTGTCCACACCACTTCTCTGCCAGGTCTCCTCCTGAGAAATGCAAGTGGGAATGATGAGTAAGGGAGCAATACCTTTTGACTCACCGGACTAAAGCAAACCACTTTTGGAGGGGGAGGGAGAAGGAGGGGGAGAGGACGCAATGGAAAATCTAGCCCCAGGCATTGAGCACTGCAGTCCAGGCCTTCTCAGCAAGAAGCTCCCACAGTTTAATCTGCACTCATCCATCTCTGGCATAAGGTTTCCTCTGCATATGAAGTGGTTTTTGGGTTGTTTTCAATTGCAGCATCTACTGTTCAGTTGAACATTAACACCGTGAAGTAAACACAATGTTATTATCATTACTATTAGATCCTGAATGTTAACTGGAAAAAGAGCCTTCAAGGATATGATGGCTTCCACAGTACACTGCTGACACTGCTGGCTTCCACAGTACACGAGGGCTGGCCAAAACTTGAAGGGATATTTTGGGGAAGGTGGGGATTACCTGTCCTGTGTCAAATTACTTTTCCCAGCTCACCACCTGGCTGGAGGAAAAACAAGGAGGTTTTTCCCCATGGAAAATTTCCCCATGGAAATTCTCAGTGCCTCCTTTTTATTTCTGGAGGAATATAAACCAGTGCAAAGTCCCCGAGCAGTTTAGAGAGCTCCGTTCAGCTGCCTCCCAGTGGTGCCCCAGCTCCTTCCCCAGCCTGGGACTGGCAGAGAAGGAGGGAGCTGGAGGCTGGAGTGCCCGGGGCTTCACTGGGCAGTTACACCTCAGCTGGATTTGGGGCATTTGCTGCGGGGGGTCAGTGGGAGGCAGAGGATTCCTGCTGGCAGAGAGTGTGTGGAGAGAAGGCAAACAGCGCAGGCATGTTGGGGTTTGCGACGTCTGGCTCCAGCGCAGCTATTGTGATCCCTGTTATTCAGGAATTCTACAAAACCCTACCAATTCTCATTAAAAAAAAAAGAAAAGTTTTGCAGAGTAGATAAATACTACACTCCAGCCTTGGCGGTGAGGGGGGGAAAGGAAAGCTTAAAGCAATTAGGGCAGGCCACACAGCGATTCGGCAGCCAGCCGGGCCGCCAGCTGTGCTGCCTCCCTCCCCTTCTGCCACAGCACCCGCACGGCTACGGCAGCCCCAGAGGTGGCCACCATGGGGGATGGGGAGGGAACACCACGGGACCAGGTATATTCTTTAAGAAAGGGCCTCACCTTCCTCATGTCTTCCTTGTAAACTGCTGACCTGCTCAAGGTGGCTCAAATGGCTCACGGTGTTTTCCCCACTTGCCCTAGTGCAAAAGTTTTGCTATCTTACTTCACCCTTTTCTATCTATTTTGCAGAGAAGTTAGAAGCTCTTAACTTTGGCGAGAGCTGCTCTTGGCCAAGGTTTTGCCGATGCCTCCGTTCCCTTTCCCGTGGTGAGGACAGAGAAACAGGTTTGGTCTCATCTCACTTTCCTCACAGGAGCTGGCTGCCATGGGGTTCTACCTACAAAAGACGAATATGCTTGGGGCTCCTCTGGGGTGACCGGTATGAGCTCATGAGGGATCAGAGACAGTTTGAGAAGAGCCCCCTTCCCCAAGACAAAAGGAGGACATTTTCTTTTCTTTCTGAGAAGCAAAAAGCTTTTTCCTTTGACTCAAAAGATACTGTTTTGGAAAATCAGAGCTGACCACATAATAATTCCATCTCCTTCTCCTGGTTTTGGAGTGATAAGACATGCGCGATGCTGCTTGACACTGTGATATTTATAAGACAAAGTAGAGGTCAAATTTGCTGAACAGTTTCCAAATTCCAGTGAGGTTTATCACAAAGAGCCCCATGCACGGACCCAAGTGGCGTGACTGACAAGGGCTGGATTGTGGAGTCACTAGAAAGCTCAGTTTCCAGACACTGCTAATGGGCCAAATCACATTCTTTGGGGCAAAACCTGCTGGAAAGCTACAATTATACCAAGACTCCAGGGAATTTTCACAGCGGAGTTTCTGAAAAGAACCCCCATTGTGAGGAGCTGGGTTTTCATGCTTCAAGGAGCAACAGTGTCCTCTGTCAGCACTGTCCTGCTCGGGTCTGGAGAGAAATAGCCCAGAGCTCAGCCCACCATGGGGCAGGCAGGCAGGAGGCTGCCACCCTTCCTTCCTCTGCCCCCTCACATCTCCCCTCTGGATCCCTCCAGCCTCCTTGGAAGAGAGGTGCTGCCGGGCTCTCCTTGCCAGCTTTCTGTCCCGAGAAGTGCAGGAAGAAAGGTTTTTCCCACAGCAAGTGCTGACAGGACTAGCACTAACTTGTCCAAGGGAGATTTGGCAGAAATGCCCACCAGCCAGCTCCGACTGAGAAACTGGCTGCGTTTCCCTCTCCCAGCTCAAACGCCAGCCCCCGGGGCTGCTGCTGACACCCAGCGTCTCTGCTCGGGTCGGAGGACTGAGACGGCGGAGACTTCTTTGCACCCTGATGCTCTCACCTGCCAGCGCATTTCAGCCTCCCGGCCCAAAGCCAAGGGGGAGGGATTTGGCATTGCTAAGCCTCGGTTATTTCAACAGAGACAGGCCAGGACTCGCCCTAATGCTCGGAGCAGAAACTAGATCTGGAGCAGGAACGAAGCTGACACCTACAAGGTGGGCTCAACCTCAAGGGTCACCTTCTCCCCCGTATCAAAGTTCAGGGCAAGGCTCAGCAGCTCACGTTCCTCCACAAAGCATGGGATCTTGGACAGAGGAGTTTGGATTACGGCCCCATTTGCTCATTCTTCCTTAAGATGCTCCCCAGAAGTCATAGTCAAAAGCTTTAATGACAAGTACTGTCCAGGTATGGAAGGGGACCAGGAAAAGATATGGGGGAAGCACCAGATCTCCCAGCTGAAAGGCATATACCCCTGTCTGATCACCGGAGAAGCTTTCTGGTTTATGGATACACTAGACAAAACCAACTACTTGGTGAGCTGAGTGAGAATGGTCTTTTCACTCCGTGTTGGTGTTGGTTGCTGAACAGAAGGCATCACTTCATGTTCTGGGTTTCTAAGCACTGGGGAAAACTAAAGGAAAACACAACTTAGACTACATATAGAAACATGGGCTTTATGACTTTTCAGGCCAGCTACAAATGTCAAGAGAAAATGTGACCATATTCTTGTGAATAGCTAAATTATCAAGATGTGACTTCAGCCACCCATCCGTCTGCTTATCTGCTCATACTGCTAGATGATCACCTTTCCCAGACACAAAGCTACCTTACAGCCATGCTATTTCTGCAGGTGTTCGTTATGTGACTAAATAGATACAACTAGGAATTAATCTTGGTCCCAAAATGACATAAATGGTCTGCTGAAGGCTAAAAAGTCATTCACATTTAGGCAGTGACCTGAAAAGTTTGCAAAGTTTTAAGGAAGCGATAAGGGGAGACATGATACTCCATGTAACTAAAATTTTCCATGGTGCTTGTTTTGCCTTCTAAAATCTAGGATTGATCTTAGAGCAGGAAAGAAAGTTCAAGGATTAAGATACTTGGCTGCATTATATTCAGTCTTTTCCACAACCTTCCTGCGTGACGTCAAGAATATCACTTACCCGCTTGCTGTATCCATTCCCAATGCATGAAATGGGGATAACAGCACTTCTTTACCTCCACTGCGGATCAAAAGGATAAAGATATTAATCATTTTCCAAGATGCTCAGACAATATGGTTAGTGCAGAAATACCCTACGCAGATTGACCTTGGGAAACACACCAAATACGGCCTGTGGTTTGCTCAAATGCAAACAAATGGAGAACATGAAAATGGAAAAGGCTCACAGCTCGTCCTTCAGTGAGGCACGGGTGCCTCATTGCTGCTGCTTCTAGTGCGTATCTCCAGCATGCTCTTGGCAATCTTGTCTTCTTCAGGGAATCAGAGACTAACAACTAGAGTTGATTTCCCCTCTCTGAGCTCACCACAACACAAAGTAGATCAGAAGCTCCTAGCAGACCAATTCCTGGGTGCTGTGGGCAGCCAGTCTGTACTGTCCCTCTTGTGTCTGCCACAGACTGTAACAGCCCCTGCTTTTTACCTGCACCCAAACTGGAGATGATCATGAGTTCAACACTGGGAGATGCAATTGGCCTTTGCTACCTGACAATGCTCCTGTGAGCCCTGAGGTTGTCTAAGGTCTCCTGTATCGTCCTAGCCCGCTAAACTGCCAGAATACTTTCCCTTGTGGCACAGTAGCCAAATATCTCTCTGCTCATTAGCAGCACCACTGCGCTGAGGAATTGTTTCACCCAGCTCATGACTTGCACTCAACCTGGGGAGAGGTTTGCTGAAGGATCCAACCTGTGTCTCAGCTCCTGCACATCAGACAGAGGGACAGGCAGTGGGCTTATGCCCTGCCAGGTTTCTGAGGCAGAGTGGCAATTTGGAAGTGCACGGAAAAAGAAAAAAATTAATGCTACCTCAATACAAATCACAAATGTGAAGCAGCATTTTATTGCGGAGCACGGTCTCAAGTTTTCCAGATGAGTCAAAGCCATGAAGAGAGAGAGCAGTTTGTGTAACACTTCCGCTGGGTGCTCGATACCATCCCAGTGTTTAGACCGTCGTTCTTAACCCTGAAAAGCATTGCTTTCATATAGTCCTGCTAATCTCTGCTCTTCACAGTGCCAATGCCCCCACAGTGTGGCAGGATGTTCTGCCATTGTCTTTTTTGCTCATTGGATCCAAAGAAGGGAACAGAAGGATGGGAAGAGTTTGCATCAAGCACACCCCTGACAGCAGGGTTACTAACGTACCCTTCCAGCCACAGTCAGTTAAATACAAAACCAGACTTGCATTCTTCCTTTACATACTCAGAAAAGGAAATCCACATGTTTATATTCAAAATCCACATTCAAATATACCACTGGTCAAATCTTACCATCCTAACGGCCTCCGAAAGGCCAAACGTGTGTTTGCAGAAAACCTGCCCCCTTCCGCATTTCCTCATAGCCCCCAGAACAACCTCAGGAGCCCCCACCCCACCTCAAGGCTCTTCCGATAGGATGGTGTTGGTGCTGGGACACAACTGTTATGGTGTCCTGCTGTTTCCTTTACACGTACCTACTTTCAAGAGTTTACAGATGGGCTTTGAAGTTCACTTTGTGCTGCAGCTTGGCAAGCAATGTCACTTCCGGGCAAACTAAAGAAAATGCATGAGTTTTTCAGTTGCAAGACATCCGCAACTGATTTATGCTGGTTGAGATTTAACTTTTGACCTTCCAAGTAAGGTCCCTTCCACCCACTTCTAACATTTTGCAGGGTTTTTTTCCATACACACCCCCCCGCCCAGTGGTTGTTTCTCACGGAGCTGCCTTCCAGCTCTTCCCACCATACCTATGGGCACCTAAGCAGAGCCTGACTTTGCAAACACTCCACTGCAAAAGTGGTCCTGGTGATTCCAACACCACTGGACAGGGACTTCCAAGGCTTGGTTTTTCATTTTTCCCATGGAGCCCGTGTACGGAGGTCTATATGTAACAACGCTCAGTTCTTTTCTCTGATCTTGTCTCACACAAGCAGATTGACAAACAGTGCTCTATATGTTTGTTGAACTCTTTGCAATAAAGACTGATTCCTTAAAAAAAACCAGAAGGAATGCTGTGGTACTGTATTACAGTATTATAGCTCTCAAAAATGTGGCTGTGTTGTTTTAGGCTATGGCCTAAAACACAGAAGATCCCTTTCTTAAAATGGAGGGAATGATCAGAGCACCATTACCCTTAATTGGGAAATACAGACCTTTGTTTTTTAAGAGGATGTAGAGTTTTATTCTTTGATGGATGACGTTTTGCTGTTTGATCAGGGGATCTGAGTTGGCATGCCGTGTGCCTTCCTTTGTTAGTCAAAAAAATCTACCTTTACAATAAATATTTTTATTATGTCAAGTATTGGAAGGAGGAAGAATTCAATGGCTGGATTGCCCAGATCTGTTCTCCAATGTTTAAAATTTGCAGGCTTGTTTGTGTCTTTATGCTACTACACACCGCTTTATATTATAACATTCAAGCAATTCCTCAGAAGTCCAATGACAAAGACTCACAAAGAAATTGAAATGCTTCAAATACACCATCAGTTTCACTTACCGTCAGTTCTGCTACATGTACATGGAGAACAATCCAGATGCTCGGACTTAGCCTTGCATCATCAGCACAATTTATGTAGAAGTAAATTCAACAGGAACAGAAACCCGCATCATTTGTCACCCTCACTTGAAACTGAACACTAAAATTCATTTTTTTTCCAGAATGCTGAATTTTAACAACAGTCGATTGTCTCTTTAGCGTGAAAGCACTGATGTTTCACTTACATTGGAGCTTTTACACCTGGCCATCAAATACCACGTGTAGTAAAAAAAACGGGGACGGAGCTCTTTCTCTCCTGGATAAATACGTCTTTCTACTGAGCAGCCACAAAGCAGAAGGAGACAATGTACTTCAGGGTACTCGCCGCACATCTCAGGGGAGCGAGATAATTCTGCCTTCACCCTCACACCTCCAGGCAGCTCAGGACACAGAATAACCCAGGAACAACCTGCCCCCATCTCGCTGCTGAAGTATGCTTTTCAGCTGACAGACCCTGCCGTGCCCAGCCCTGCTCTGCTGGGTGCAACCCCGACGCCTCCCCGGGCGCCCCCGTACCCGGGCGAGGAAACCAGCGCGAGCCAGTCCACCATGGCGCTAGGGAGAAATGTACAAGTTTTATTTTTAAACATCACTGGACTGAAAAATAAAAGAGTCGTATGGCTTATTTATATTTCAGGAGATGGTGGCGAATAAGTTAAAGAATATTTCATCCCAAAACATACGTTGCTTTCGTTTATAGCTAAGCTAATGTACACATATGTTTTCTTATTTTCATAAATGTCAAGCACCCACCTTTTTACCCCCACAGAGATTTACAAGTACATGCATGGCACTTCCTACAAAGCTGTCGTGGGCTAAAGCCTTACAAACAATGAAATTTTTTTTTTTTTTGAAATAAGAAATATTCATCAGACCAAAATAAAATCATTTAAATCAACTTCTTCCTGAGCAACTTAGAATTTGGAATGTGCTGAAAAGTTTCAATAAATAAGTCAAAGATTAACCAGCTTAAAATGTACCTTTTAACAATGAAATAAAATCTATTTCATGACAGGCAAATAGGCTGTACGGCCAGGAATCTTAGATGCTATGTGCCAGATAAATTTATGAAGTACCATTCAAGGAGGAGAGGCCAGGTTGATTGATTGTTACGAAAAACACAACATTAAAACCTAGCGAGTAAATCATTAAACAGGTTTTGTATTTAGGTTATAAGTAGTGATGGCTGAAGATACCATTAAATAAACAGATAAAACCAGACTTGATGGTAAGCGGCAGTGAACTTGCAGGAAGGGTGAATGTGTTAAGTGACTGATTATTCTGTTACAACGTTGGCAAAAAGGATCCAAACAGAATTTCAGAAAGGCGAGAAGATTAGTTTTCTTTCCAAAATACAACTCCACAGTGTGTAAACTAATCATTACTCTTTCAATGTAATTTCATAGAAACCACTTAAAATATACAATGCAGCAGATTCATATTTTAGCTAATATGTTAGTTGTTATCTGTGCCATTTTCAGCTTTGTTTAATGTGCTCCCCCACGGCAGTGCATTGCTACCACCAACCTGGGAGAGGAGAATCTTCTACGTAATATTTTCTGTAAGTTAGCATCTTGTCTTAGCACGATTACACTTCTTTATTTCCGTTCTCTGCATGTAGGTACAGTGAAGGCTGATGAAGATATAACGTTTATTGGCTCTCAGCAGGCTCACGGAAGAGGAAACCCTTGGAAAGCACATCTGAGCTGAGCCTGAGTTTATACGCCTCGTCCATCACAAAATAACTTTTGCTTGTTACTGCAAACCGAAGTATGACCTTGCAGATGGCAGACACGCTGCTGAGGCAGCCGCAGGACAGGAAGCAAAACTGTCCAGGTAGATAGTTGAGAAAGCACACGAGTGAGACAGAGGTGCGTTGCCCCTGAAGCGGTATTGGGACTCATCCTGGCAAGAAGCTGCAGCTCTTTGGCCCTGCTTCTTTCCTGTGCTCTGAGACAGGGGTTTGTTGCTATTATCCTCTACTAGTCCAGCTTCTTCTGGTGACAATGGTGCACAAGAGGCTGAGGCCTCAGCCCGACCCCCAAATCCCCCCTATTCTGCTACGGAGCAGATGCCCAAATAGCTCTGCTCACTGCTGCCTGGAGGTCTGTCACTCCTGCACCACCAGTCCTGGCAGGAATAGCATCACAGGCAATCCCGGGGGACACCTACCTTAAAGACAGCAGCATGTCACATATTGGAGCCATTTCCCTTTCCCCTCCCAGCCTCCACCTGTGCCCTTTCTAGTGTTTGCTGATAATACATGTAGTGATTAACAAGGGCAACTTTCACAGTGACTCCCTTAACAGTGTATTGCTGAATTGGCTTCCTTCGAGCCAACCTTCTTCTGTTTGTTTTATTATTCTGAAATATTTCAACTAGAAGTTGTGTACGGCCATATTGTTAATTTTACTTCCAGCCATGCTAAAAGCAGGCGTCTGGTGTTTGCGCTGGTGGGGCAGCTGCGTTCACCTTCACATGAAGTGAGCAACTTTAGTGAGCAACTAAATTCTGCAATCCTAGAAATACCATTCATGCTTAATAGGAGTTCCAGATCATCCAAGTTTTTTAATGAGTGACATTTTCTGTATCTGTTTGGATTTGGGACCCATAAGAATAATAAAACCTTGCAAATACCCTTCCTGAACATAAAAACCATATGTCGCACCTTTTTCTACAGAGCCTAATAGAAATGTACTCAATTGCAGAAACAAAACTCCACCGTTTGGGTAACCCTGCCCTACGCTTTTAATCTATTGCTTTTCACTGACTTGTTAACTTTTTCCACCCTACAAAACTAGAAGGGTTTACCAAAACCATCCGGTTCCTGTTAACTTGCCTTATGACCACTAATATTAATTTGCCAGAATAGCAGCCTTGCTCCTCCCGCACAGAAGCCATTATACACCCCCTTTCTGTGCCCGTTATCCTTGGATGTGCACAGACAGGGCAATGGCTCTGGCCGTAGCCCCGGGACAGCAGTGTGCCGTGGGCAGGCAGAGGCACTCTTCCCAAGCAGCTCACTGCCCGTGGCTCACGTGGCCAGAAGTTAGTGCCGCAGTGTTACACAATGAAGACTCGTTTCTGGAGAAAGAGAGAGACAAGAGTCTGTAAAATTTACTTTTCAAGACCACCTAATCTATTCTTTTATGTTTTGCAGGTTCCCGGAGGACTACTGTGTACTCCAAAAGTTATTTTGTGATAGACAGTAGATACTTCTCTCTTGAACTATGTTACAGCAAGAGCCGACACTGTATAAGGAATCAAACCTGCAAAACCAGGTATCTCCCGAGGGTCCCAGCATCTGGGAATGGTCTCTTCTGTTCCGTTTCAAATGCTGCTGCGCATTAACTCAGTTCCTTAAGGAATTACTTTTTAACAATAATAAAAAAAAAAAAAATCTTAAGAGAGGTGGAGGGGTCACCAGAAGAGAAAGGATAGCTCTTCCATCCATCACCTTTTATAGATATCCTCTAGCCACTTTTCATCATCTTCCTCTTCATCATCTATCGGTTCCTCTGTTTCCAGGGGAGAAGGAATGAAGAACTCAGGTCTGGGACGTGGTTTTCTGATATGAGACTTCAGTCCAAACTTGCGCTTTAGCAGGTGAAACTGTTCTTTGACGTAGTAATAAAACTCATATTCATATCTCATGCGTTGGTAGAGGATCTGTATCGCTTCTGGAGAGGGGACGGTCTTTTTCACTGTCACAGTCAGATTGCCAAGTTTCCTATGTTCTGTAAAAAAAAACCCAAACAAGCAATATGGTGGGTACTGATTAATGAGATCAGACTTAAACTTTTTTTAAAAACAATTAAGGTATGGCCCTACTGCATTACTGATGCAAATGAGCTCCTTAATAATGGATTTACTTTTAACAAGATATAAAAAAAATATAGATATTTGAAGTTAGACTTGCATGTTTAAATAGGATTGGTTCATGCATGGCATTTGGCATTGTGTGTAGTCACCAAGGATCTTGACTGGCAACAGTCATCTGAAAATGCAAATCACACCAATTATGAGCATAAACTACAACTAGAGAAACTCATAATCACACCTAGCTGTGGAAATTCTGCCTGATGCATGTGGAGTATATATCCAGCACACAGCTGAACTGAACTAATTAATTATTTCCTGTGTATCATACTACGTTGTGTCTCAGACGTGCTTTATCAAATCTAAACAGATATTCAAACCTAAATGGGTATTTATCAACCTGAATCCATCTCAGGCTAGCACTGAAGCCTTGTTGGTATCACCACATGACATCTCCAAATTGAATGTGCCTCTTGACTTTCTCATCCTGTTGTATCTGTTAATTAAACTAGACTCATCTTCCTGTTATGTCCTAGGACCGGAAGATTTCAGTATGTTTTACCTGTTTTACCTGGAAAATTTTGCTTTGGTAAACTGAAATAAAACACTTTAATCGTTGATAAAGAATTAGAAATACAAAAAAAAATATTGAATTGCCTCTTTGCCTCCTCTCTCAATAAATTATTCTACCACTGGAGATTAATGTATTTGAACAAGGTGTAAAGCAGACTCCCAAGGCAATCATTTTGCAGTTTTCTACCAGATGGCAACAGGCTGCCAAAGTATTTTCTTCTTCCCCAAGACAGAAATGTAATGGAAAGTCAACTGCGAGGAAGAGAATAGAAAAAGAGAACAGTACTGACCTCTAGCATCACCGTATCCCCTCTAACTACTGCAATTTGCTTTAGGAAAAGTGGAGATTAATGTTACACTGATGAAGTACTAGCTTCTACAATTAGGCTTTCGAAAGGTCAGTGCTCCAATCAAGTGAGCCTCAGGTGTTACGCTGAGAGAATGTGATGCCTATGGAAATGACAGTTAATAGCCTCAGAATACTCCTGGGTCCAGACATGGCAAGATGAACGGGCTTGCATGGAAGCAAGGAGATGGCAGTTAGACATTAGAAAAAAAGCTCTTTTCATGCCAATGTAGGCAGCACAGTAGAGCATACAAGTTACAAAGGCTGTACCTCTGGAAGATTATAAGGGGAGATTAATTGATTCTCTCCTGAGGGAAACCACTTGATTAGGGACATCTTATGGCCTTTTTCCATGACTCTAAAACCAATAGATTAATTTTAATCCTGCCAGTTGTTACTCCACTTCATTGCTTTTTGCTACAACAGCAACGTCTGCACGAGAACTCTTTCTTTTTAATTCCAGGATAATGTCTTGGTTTCTGCTGCTCATTCTTTCTTTTATATTCTCTATTCGTGCTGCCTCAAATGCCAAACAGAAATTCCCATATTCTACATACCTACAGAGATAAACTGTTGCAGTGAGGAAGAGATGGATTTTGATATGGAAATCTAATTCTTATTGTAACAGCAATTCTCAAGTTGGAAGAGTTCAAAAGGGTCAGGCTGTGAAGCACGGTCAAGAAAAAAACTTAGAAGGAGGAAGCAGACAACAAAGAACATTTGATATTTCCAACTGGGTCCCAGTGGCAGCAACCACCCTCACTTCCAGAGGGAGTCCCTGGATCAAAATGGGATTTTATCATGGACAGAGTTTTGCTCATGTGAGCAGTCCAAACTGAAGTCCTCTGAAGCACCTGCCAGCAAAGCTAAACACATGCTTAGCAGCTCCATGGAGAAACACATTTTCACAATTGACAACAGGTAAGGGGATGGATCAATGGTTCCTGGTAGGAAAAGTGAGTTGTTCTTGGGATTCCACAAGCAGTACAGCCAAGAGAAATAATCAAGAATAACTTTCTAGGAAAGAGAGGATTTTTAAGCGAAAGCAAACCCATTTATTTCACGGGGTAATAAAAGAAGAGTAGGTGCAGCTAGCAAACTCAACAGCAATCATCTTTAGACAAAATATTGGTATTATGCAAGATTTTGGATCTTGAAAAGTACAACAGAAGGGTAGAGTACACCTATGTGAACACAAATCGCTTTCTTTACACTTTAAAAGATCAACATTCATGTAGCTTATGGTATCCGCACCTATAAACTAATGGATGCACATTTTCCTATTTCAGAGTGAAGGAATTAAAGAAAAACAACTAAGAACAGCTCATTTTAATACTACTACATGAGACAGGAAGTGCTGTTGGATTAGATATTCTCATATTCATTTGACTTCATTGCATCATACACATCTGGTGCAAAAGAAAAAAAAAAGTATCTGAAAGAGGAATTCTCCCTCATAATTTTGCTTACCAATTACAACAGAATAATTTGAAATGTAGGAAGAATATGATACAAAGAGAGAATAGGCTGACTAGCTTATCCAACATAAGGCTGTTCTAAATCACAAAAAAATAATATTTAAAGCATTCATTCTATTTTACATTTGTACTTTTAATTGCTTCTGTAAAGGAAGAATGGTTTTCATTAGCTGGTAACAATTAAAATATGCTCTGTAATTAAATGGAGATTTTACATGAAATTTTCTAGTTCTTTACACCGAAATCTCTGTCTCTACTCATATATCTCAGAAATCAAACAACTAAGTACAAAGAGTTCTTTGTTCTGTAATTACAATGGTATACGCTCTATACTTACCGACTGTTCACTGATTACCAATTTGTATAGTTTTATTTAGTTAGGATTGAAATGATTAAAAATGTACAAAAACTGATTTAAAAATAAAGAAGCGATCTTTAACGTGCTGTCTAGATATGAAAATATGTAGAGAAAAGACCACAAAATGCTTGCATTTAAAATAGACATTAGCACAGAAAGCACTATCTGTACCTAGTGAACGGTGTGAAACATTTTTGGTGAAAATATTTGGGTTCCCCAAGAGCTTATTCTCTTCTACACCACCTCTACCCATAGACCAGAATAGACTAACAAATGTCTCAGCTTTTTAAATTCTCAGACAGTTGTTCAAGCTGCCACTGATGGGTGTTAGATGAATAGACTCCGTGCAGGACGTTGTGCTCAGCCTGTCCTTGGGTGGGAAGGCAACTGCTTCCTTAGGATTACCGAGCACTTCAAGACATTCCTCCTTCTGGTGCTTAGTTGGTAGCTCCCGCCAGCTTTGCAGTCTGGTTTTCTTTACAAACTCAGCAGCAAATATACACTACTAAATATTGCATTTATTAAGCCTAAGCCTTTATACTGCTTGCCAACTTCATTTTTATTTTACGTAGGTTATTTCTGTTACAGAAGCCTCCATTTACCTCGCTGGAAAAAGCTCTTTACTTATACGGTCCCTCCAGGACTCTAAGGGGAAAAAGCCACTTCTTAGAGTTCCAGTTCCCTTTGGTGGCTGCTCCTGCCCACAGAGAGGGGCACTTGTGCTCGGCCCATGAGAGCTGCCAAGGATGACAAGGTGAAAAACGCTGGGCTATTTTCTTGGGGGGGTGGTCAGCGTGGGGCAGGACCAGCCAAAGGGGAATTTACCGTTGGCGTGCCAGGCAGGGAGCACCCGCTCTGCCAAAGCTGACAGGTGCTGTGTGCCACCCTCGCAGCAAAATATAGATACCCTCCTCCTCTGAATTTGCAGCAGTCACCACGTAGGGCATTCACAGAATTGTCAGAGTTGGAAGGGACCTCTAAAGATCATCTAGTCCAACTCCCCTGCCAAAGCAGGGTTGCACAGAGCACGTTTCCCAGGACTGCATCCAGGAGGGTCTTGAAAATCTCCAGAGAAGGGGACTCCACAACCTCCCTGTTCCAGGGCTCTGTCACCCTCACTGTAAAGGACTTCTATCTCATATCTGAGTGGAGCTTCCCATGTTTCAGCTTGTGCCCATTTCCCCTCATCCTCTCACTGGGAACCACTGAAAAGAGTCTGGCTCCTTCCTCCTTCAAACCACCCTTTAGATACTTATAGGCATTAATAAGGTCTCCCCTCAGTCTTCTCTTCTCCAGGCTAAAGAGCCCCAGTTCTCTCAGCCTTTCCTCATAAGGGAGATGCTCCGATCCCTCAAGCATCTTTGTTGTCCTGCACTGGACTCTCTTCAGTAGTTCCCTGTCCCTCTTGAACTGGGGAGCCCAGAACTGGACGCAGTATTCCAGTTGTGGCCTCACCTCCAGTTGTGTGCAGAGTAGAGGGGAAGAACGACCTCCCTGGATGATTACTGGATGTGCATAATTCTTCTTTACTCTGTAGCACGCAGCTACCTCTATAGATGCATACATACGTACTGACAGACACACTCTGTCTGGAAGGCTACAGGAGCAATGTAGTTTTTCTGGCTTCTGCTGGTTCCCCTCGCAGTATAATCATCAGTAACTGCAGAGCACAAATAGCTGTGAGGTGCTGGTTGTCAGATGGTGAAAGTTGGGGCTGTGCCTGGCTCCAGGCTCAGCCTTTTGATAAAACAAGTGAACTTCGCCTGTGTTTTATTTTTTTTTTTTTGCACTTGAATTTTATTTAGACTGGTTTCTAATCTTAAATACCCTTAAAAGGCTCTTTAATACAAACATGAACGAAATCACAGGACTGCCCCTTGAAGTCACCTTAACCACCTCTCCTCATCAGAGAAGCAAAATGGAAAAATTAGGTAGGTCTGGCTTAAAGCCAAAATAACAATCTGCATATGCTACATAAACCCAGCTGTCCCACCAAAGGACCCCCATTTTATGACCTTTGAGACAGCTAACCATATGGAGGGCAACAAACTACACCATTTACTTTTTAGGGTTATTTTTTTAAAACTGTGTTTGCTTTGGCATTCATTTAAATTACTAAAAAGAATGTACTATACAGTACCCCAACCTCCCAGCGCAGCCTGCTCATGCCTGCAACTACGACTAAATTGGTATGCAGATATGGATGAAGAAAATTAAACTTTTTTGGGTTACAGGTGATGAATATTTACTATTACTTTCCCCACTCATTTTTTTTTTCTTTTTAAACTGAGAAATCAGTGTTACTCACTGCAGCAATCCAAACCATAGGGAAAAGTGGCTTTTTCTGCTTTAGTGGCTCAAAACCCCTTGGATTGCCATATTTAGGCAAAACGATCCTAAAGGCATTCTCCACCTCAAAAGAGAATTTGGGAGTGATAGACTCTCCAGCCCCCCCGCCGTTTTGGGGGGTGCGAGGCAGAGGGTTGCTCCCCAGAGCTGCTCCTGGATGAAGCCTCAGGGAACCCCGTGTTCCTCGGGGAGAGGTGGTCCAGGCCGGAGCCAGGGTGGGAGGGCTGCCGGCCACTGGCTCGGGATGGAAAAACCCCCGGGCGAGCTGCTCTGCTCTGAGGCTGTGTGAACACGATGGCTGTCACAGATAGAGTAAACTCATTTCCTGGAACTACACGGGGAGGCCCCGTGTCTCGATAGTAGGCAGCCGAGCTGCAGCACATACCTACTTCTCCACAGTTTTAAATGGAAATCGCTGTGTGTCACTGTGGTTAGATGTGACGTACGCGTCGGTGAGGGCCTCTGCCTGATACGCCACTCAAACCATCGCCGTGGTGCTAACACAGGGCTCTGATGGCTACACTAAGAAAGGATCTCCCCCCCCACCATCCCCCCCCCCGAATATCTAACTGCAGCTCAGCGGAAAATTTTCTGGCACAACTGATCTGCTTTTCAAACTCTAAGCTTTTAGCTGGGCTCTTGGCGGAAGTCTGGGAAAGGATGGTTTTGGGAGAACAGACGAGATGATGATGTGCTTGGCTCGTGGAACATCTTTCTGATGGCCACGGGGCTGCTACTGTTCCGGGTCTGGGACAGGGAGGTGGTGCACCACGGCCACAGTGTGTGACTGAGCTCCACATGAGTGTAGGCTCATGTTTGCTAAAGGAAAGCAGGGATGGTGGAGAAAACCCCACTGAGTCACCGACCTGGAAGAAGTGCACTAAAACACAAAGTTGATGAAAAAGTAAGTAGTAATTTGTCCCATAGCATCTACCAGCTTTGTCTGTCTGAAATACGATAAATCCCAATTATTAAACTCCATACTGCTAGTTTATGCTCAGTTATCCATATAATAAGATTTTCACAAAAAGCAACATGTAGACAAAGATGAGACACTCGTGCATACTGAGGCCAGTTACATGAGGCTCACTACCAATTCTTGCTTTGTTTTAGCATTTCTGTCCTGAATTACCATGCTGCTTTGATGACATGGAACAACTCCTAACTCCAGGGGATTAGGAGAACTCTAGCCCACTGGCACAGCAATGTCTCATCTCCTAAAGGTCAGATACTGATCTCACTGAAAGAACAGCTTTCCAGTTCAAAACACCCAGAACTCCGGAGACCTGCAATCTCAGATTGCAAATTGGATGTCCTATTTATCAAACAGGGATCTTGGGAGCAAATACACCAGACTGTAATTAGCACAGACACTCCAAATTGATGGCTGCCAGTGACAGAGACTGAAATGGGTAACACAGCTACAGCAATGCTTTCTTCTTTCTTACCACTACAATGAATAGGGAAACCAGAGGGAAAAACAATGTTAACCTAATATAATATCATTATTAACATTAACACCGACAAAACGCGGGGAGCTCAGAGAATGATAACCTGGCAGAGAAAAACAGAGGGATGCCAAAACAGAGATTAACCAGGAAGAGCTCACAGAGATAATCTGACAGACACATGATCAAACAACTACTAATGGTCAAGGATGCAAACAGCGAGGAAGCTGATGGCACAAAATCAGAACAAAGAAGAAACGTGAAAAAAATAAAAAAAATAATGTTAGTGATAAATGTAAGAAGTACCTTGGTCCAATAAGGCTGAAAATAAGCAAAGAAACATCTTCCTGCACTATGCAAGTAACACGTATTGGGAATATATTGCAGAGGTCAACACTGCACTGGTCTGGCTGTCAACTGGGTAATATAACAGTGATATGCATCCAACAGTGCTCTGAAATACTACTTAAGCTATCAGAGGTATTATATCACTATTATGAAATGCTTGCCTTACAACACACTCAGCAATGCAAATACATAACTTTCTCCATACTTTGTAAACAGCTACCACTCTCTGAGGTCTCTTCTCCAGCCACAAAGTATTTATCATGAAATCTCCAAGTCTCCTCTTGGAAGCTTCATGGTGTTACGCCTTTGCTCTTACCAGTTCAGAGCTGGGCATCCAACAATGTGGATTTCCAGATACAGGGGACACCTCGGCCAACCCTCCTGTACCACAAGCCACCTCTGCTGCTGCCTCAGCTTGGAAATGTGCTGTATCTCACACATGACTAGATAGCAAATCTCAGAGGATCTTCTAAGACACACCTTTATTTGGTGCGCTTCAATGTTGCATTCCCAGCTAAGTTAACACAGAAGGAAATACAAAGCTGAAAATTAACCCACATTAGTAGAGCGAAAAGGCAGATTCCTGTGAGAATGTGGTCAGGTACTTTTATTGCTGTTAAGCAACTTCTAAGTTGAACTAGACAGAGTTGGAGATGCCAAAACCAAAGTCATCTGCAGAGGAAATGCCAGGATTCTCTAGTTCAAGTTGCTGAAAGAATTGCTATGGTTGCAGTTCATATGCAATTTCTAATATAACTTTTATAGCAGTATAAGTATCAAAAAACCCCACAATTTAAAAATAGGTTCTTACAGATTGCCTGTGAACATTGTTGCACAGTAGGTTACGCAGATACTAACATTATGACTTCTTTTTCAGAGAGAAGAGAAAGTAGCAGTGATTAAGATGAATTTCAGCAGTGCTCACAAGCAGGAAAAGCTTCACCACAGGTATGTTATGCAGAAAATCCACAGAGATACAGCCTGGGCCTTGAAAACCTAGAGCAGGCATCTTGCCTTTGGGCTTTGAGTCACAGTAGGCTGCTATCTGTGATTTTTGTCCACAAAAAGGAAGTGATGGAAAAGACATGTTGTGCAAGCTTAAGATGTCTAAGAGGGATGGAAGGAGGTGGAGGTGTCTTTATTTCCATATATAGTATTGATGAGTGCAACACTGGCATACAGCATCCAGTTGGTAACCACATCCTAAATCAGATAGGGTATGAAAACAGCCTCAGAATGAATACTGGGGTTGGAAGGGACACTTTAGAGAAAGATGATAAATTCATTCTGGTCAGCTTACCAAAAAAAGAAGATTGAGAGGTGACTTGTTTACAGCATCTACATACTTTCATGGTGAGAAATCTATGGATACTGAAAGGTTGGAAGCAGAAGGTGGAGAAATGCGGATTGGAAGTAAGGCACAACTTTTCAAAGCGGTGAAGATGATTAATCACAAGAACAAAAAGAGTGTATTCGCTGGCACACGATATTTTTACATCAACGCTGGATAACTTAACCAACTCCAGTTACTGATCTCTGTGCAGAAGGAAGAGAAACTGCATGGTTTTAGCATGGTTTAGCACACAAGAAACCAAGCTGAACAATCCAATGGTCCATTTAACTCTTTCACAGAGATGGAAGTTCCAAGCACCTTGCATGTGTCAGCTTCCGAGTCCAGTGCACCACTTGTGGAAGCCTTTTTGTCAGTGCCTTTGAGATACCTCAATGTGAATATAATTTTTGAACACCTAATATGCTACCTTTTCCAATTGTTGGCTGTTCAAACCTAGCAGCTACCATCCTGCAGCATTAGGCCTTGCAGGAATGTGAAGTAACACTACAATTTTTTAAAAAAAGTTTAAGAATATGGCCTTAAAAATGATTCATTCTAAATGCTGCCTCTCTTCCTAGAACATATATATGCCTGCTTAGTGCTTTATATATATATATATATATATAAAAATATAATACTACCAAATAACTATGGAAAGGGGAAATGAAAGCAAAAATACTAACTAGGACTAAAGTAATGGTCAGTAATAAAATTTATGCACTGCCAAGGTAAACCCACTACTGATAACATATACAGGACTGGAAGATGCACATTACTGTATGAAAGCTGCTATTAAAATGGAGGAAACAAGAAAAATATATCAGTTCTCTTCTTCCTTGTGAGAAAGTTATTACCAGTCCTAAGAAGATTTTCTCCCATGTCTGCACACACACAACTGAAAGCCCTAAAACCGCTTTATTTCTTATTATTGCAAGTTACAGGCGGTCAAGAGAAAATTCTCTCTTTTGCCCTTAGGTTCTTTTGTGTATAATGAGCGACTGAAGGCGGCCAGGGGCTGAGGCACTGGTGAAGAAGGAAGAATGCTACCAGAGCAGAAACAACACACTGTTCCTTTCAAGTTCACCCCCTCCTGGCCCACAGCCTGACTGCCTTGGCCAGTCGCCAGGGTATCAGGACAAAGACTTCCTCCTCTGGCCAAAAAACTGAGGAAAAGGGTCCGTTGTTTAACACAGGGAGACTTGTTTCAGCAAGAGAAAAAAAAATAAAAAGAAGGGGAATTAATATTAACTGGAAGTCCTGGGAGAGGAGAATAATCTCCTAGTGTGGCTAATGCAATTCTCACCCCATGCTTTTTCTGCAGAGGGGACGTCTTGATCCTCTACTGTTCAGGCAAGAAGGCAAAGTATAATGTCTCAACAGGGCTAAAGCCCTAAGGCTGCCAGGGGTTTTGCATCCCTTGAGGTTATGATGAAACGGAAAGAAGAATGCTTCTTCCCTCCTTCCAGGAAGCCCCAGGTGATGCACTGCTCCCCCCTCCATATCTGCACTAAGAAGCTCATGTGAAAGGTGAGTGTCCTCACTCATGAGAAGACCTTGAAGGCAGATAAATAAGCCAAGCATTTTTTCAGGACTTCACAGTGACCAATGCTCCTCTAGATTTCACAAACTCACTAAACCTAAGTCAAGGTGAATTCACACCAGGGCTTTTAGCCATGTCTGTAACAGAGCCTGAAGCCCTGATCTGTGACAGGGAGCTTGGGGACACCTGGGGTTTGCTGCAAGTTGAGGGGCGATGGCTCTCCCTGAATCCTCTGAGGCAGATGCTGTTGCAGAAGTTACACAGAGACACGTGCAGTGGCTCTCCTTGCCAACCTCAGGCAGCCACAGGCGAGGGATGAGAACTTGGAAAAGGCAGAAGAAAATCCCTAGGTCTGGTGTGACCCACTTGATTCTGAGGAGTGAAGTGTTTGAGTGGAGTGGGCTACCTCAGGGGCTGTGTCACAGGATGCAGTGTCTCAGCGAGCTGTGGCAGGAGACTTCCCCTAGCAATTATTTATATGTCTGAGAGTTTTCAGAAGCAGGCCCCACTTCAAGGAGAAGTGTGATTTTAATCTGCTTGGGTTAATATAAATGAATACAGGACATTTTTAGCTGCTGTTCAAACACCACAGACATTTACACATGCATCTACTCGCTCTGTAGTCCAGGCAATAGATTTTCCTCCTGACAGAGCGGGGGGAAATGGCATTTCTGGCATGTACTTATGAGACTGAAACTTTTGCAGACGAAGGCCTCCCTACACACCCCGTGCATCTGCACCCGGCAGCAGCAAAGGCAGCCCCCCCATAGTACCCCTCATCTGTCTTCAGTGACTTACATGATCAGCTCCAGCACACCTTGACCGGTCCCGCTTGCGCGTCAGTGCCAAGAGCAACCCATGAGGAAATGGTATTTGCTCAATGATCCCTTTTAATCCAACTCACATTGAGCATTGCTGTGCTGACAGGGAAGACACACATCATTCTGCCATCTATCACCTTGTCTACAGGAAGTATATTCTCAATAGCCTTACCTCTATTGCAGGTTGAAGGAATTAGCTGAGTACTGTGAAAACACCCATGAATCAAGACAGGAGATTTACAGGGTACGAAAAGCCACTGCTCCGGCACTTAGTCCTGCAAATTGTCTTATGTCTGCAGTCTTTCAATCAGTAGTTTCATTCCAGTCTTAGAGAGACTGGCTAGTATCAAAGTTTCCAGGATGACTGCACTGTTTTGATTTAATGACAATACTAGCCCCGACTTAATGACTACTGTGCTTCAAGGTTATACCACACAAAACTTTCCCTTGTGCTTAAGAAAACAGGAGATAAAATGACCTGCTGTCTTTTTCCATTTTGGTATTTATGGGCACATGTAAACATTAACACCTCTAAATGAGGAAAAAATGGGACAGAAACCAGGAAGGATGTGACAGCAAGGAGACTGGAGACATGCTGGAGACAAGTTCTGAAGAGAAAGATCTGGGGGTCCTGGTACACAGCAAAATGACAATGAGCAAGCAGTGTGCTCTTGTGGCCAGGGAGGCCAATGGAATCCTGGGCTGCATAGGGAAGAATGTGGCTAGTAGGTTGAGGGAAGTCATTCTCTCCCCTCTACTCTGCACTGGTGAGGCCACAACTGGAATACTGCATCCAGTTCTGGGCTCCCCAGTTCAAGAGGCACAAGGAGCTACTGGAAAAAGTCCAGTGAAGGGCAACGAAGATGATTCAAGGATTGGAGAATCTCCCTTATGAGGAAAGGCTGAGAGAGCTGGGGCTCTTTAGCCTGGAGAAGAGAAGACCGAGGGGAGACCTTATTAATGCCCATAAGTATCTAAAGGGTGGTTTGAAGGAGGAAGGAGCCAGACTCTTTTCAGTGGTTGCCAGTGAGAGGACGAGGGGCAACAGGCTTAAGTTGGAACATAGGCGGTTCCACTCAAATATGAGAAAAAGCTACTTCACAGTGAGGGTGCCAGAGCCCAGGACAGGCTGCCCAGGGAGGTTGTGGAGTCTCCTTCTGTGGAGATTTTCAAGACCTGCCTGGATGCAGTCCTGAGTAACAGGCTCTAGCTCTGGGCAATTCTGCTTCAGTGGGGGACTAGATGATCTCTATAGTCCCTTCCAACTCTAAAAAAATCATTGAAATTCAGCAATTAGGAAGAACTCTTCAAGAAAAAGCAATTTTGGAGAGGGAGTGAGGTTACTAAAAAGAACCCTAAACCTGCAACAAACCAGGCTCTTGTTGAGGAATATTGTCATTTTCTACATTGTGATCTTCAGGAGTGGCAAAATAAATTCACAAGACAACATTATTCCCAAGACATCCAATGTTAAGAGTTGCATCAAGATAAAAGAGAGAAACCCTGCTGTGGTGAGTTGACCCCAGCCAGCCTGCAGGCACCCACAGGGCTGCTTGCTCACTCCTCCTGCCCCCACAGTGGGATGATGGAGACAGAAGAGGAAGAACGAGAAAACTCGTGGGTAGAGATAAGGACAGTTTAACAGGCGAGGAAAAAGAAAGCAATGCAAAGGAAATCCCTCACCACCTCCCACAGACAGACCAATGCCCAGTCAGTCTCTGTGCAATGGCCACCCTTGGAAACCAAAACCCCAGCTCTTCCTCCTCCACTCCTGCTTTTATTGCTGAGCATGGCATTATACGTTATGGACCATCCCTTTGGGTGAGCTGTCTTTGCTGTTCCCCCTCCCAACCTCTTGCCCATCCCCGAGGGGGCAGAGAGAGAAGCAGAGCAGGACTTGATGCTGTGTGAGCTCTGCTCAGCAACAGCCAAACCAGCACAAATCCAAAACACCGCGCTATAGAGGCTGCTATCAAGAAAGTTTGCTCGAACCCATCCAGAGACAGCAGAGTAAAAATGTCTGCTGTCAGGCATGGGCAAACCTGACACACCTCAAAAACTTAAAATACACACAAAATACATACATAAAGGTACAATGCATCAGATGAAGTGCCCACTCATTCAGTATAGTGAGTTCCAATTCATTCAACCGAATGGTGGCCAGCAGCAGATGCTTGCAGCAGGAGCGGCAGAGGCACAGACAGTGTCTTCCACCAGTGTTCTGTCAAAGCTTCTAGTGCTGGGTTGTTCAGTCTGGAGAAAAGAAGGCTGAGGGGAGACCTTATCACTCTCTACAATTACCTGAAAGGAGGGTGTAGAGAGGTGGGAGTCAGTCTTTTCTCCCAAGTCACAGGTGACAGGGCAAGAGGAAATGGCCTCAAGTTGCACCAGGGGAGGTTTAGGATGGATATTAGGAAAAAATTCTTCACTGAAAGGGTTGTCAAGCATTGGAAGAGGCTGCCCAGGGAAGTGGTTGAGGCACCATACTTGAAGGTATTTAACAGATATACAGATGTGGCATTTAGGGACATGGTTTAGTGGTGGTTTTGGCTAACCAGTGTTAGGTTAACGGTTGGACTTGATGATGTTAAAGGTCTTTTCTAACCTAAACAATTCTATGTCTTTTTTAAACTTTTAAAAATTGATTGTCCCTGAGAAATCAAGACTAATCATTCTGCATTCAATCTCTTTGCACAGCTCATTTTTTGTTTCTAGCATATCCCACTATGGTTGTTTCTTTTCCAAACTCGATTTATTAGATTTCTTTTCCTATGAAAGCCACTTCATGTCCCTGACCATCTCCCTTGCTCCTGCTCTGCACCTTTTCTAAATCTGTTAGATCCTTTTTGAGATGGTGTAATTAGAGCTACAAATAATTAATGGGAAACACTGCAATTTGTGGTTAAAAGCCACAAAACATAACTAATTTTAACTTTTTAATATTTAAGAATCAGAAGTAAATTATAACCTATGTGCCTTTACCACAGATTTGAACTGTTGCTTGTCCCAAAGAACAGGTCAAGAATATTTCTTTTACTTTAACAAAAAAGGCAATTCAGGGCAAGACACTTCTTCAACTTCAAAGGCTAATTCTAAGAGCACACAGGGAACCTGTAAGTAAATTTAACTTGTAAGAGAAAAGTAAGAGAAAATATCATTAGGAACCAAGAGTTAAAATTTCAGTGTCCGATTTCAAGATATTCCTCAAAACAACAAATCTGATTCTGAATCTATGAAATCCTATTCAATTTTCTTAGCTTACCAGAAGAATAAATACCTAAATTTCACTCCTGCCCAACAGTCCAAAGAAATCCCCAACCCATAAATGATCAGCTTTTTAAAATCTGCAGACAGAATGTACCACTGAACATATTAATTTTTTTGTAATAAAAAACTGGAATATTTTAACTAAGTTCTGTGGAAAACATGAAAATTTATCTGAGAGAATGGTACATTCAGGGTTTCCATAGTAACATAAACAGTGAGAAAAAAAAATTAAATCAAGGAAGCTTTGTGAAGGCCTGTCCAAAAAGTCAAAAATTCATCTCTGGGAGACTTGGGCTGTATTTCCATAGAAGGGATACCTACTGCGTTGGATGTGTACAGGTACTCACACATGGCAACAGGGCCCGAAGGCACATGTTTTGTCCTGGGCTCAGGGATCATTGGGAGAACAATGTGTGCAACCAGGTTTTGCCTTTGTGCTGAGTATATGGGTCACAGAACCCAGTTCAGCGTCTAGATGGAGGCCAATTTCTCCCATAATCCTGCAGGTGCTGGGAAATTAAAACTGTGACTCCGAGCTCCTTAAAAATACATTCCTTGCAGGCTGCTCTGGTGTGGCCAGTGACTATGGTCATCAGTTTCTAAACAAACATGGTAACCCCAGCACATCACATTCAGTTGATACCTCATCCATCTGCTTGCCACACTGGTTGACAGCCTTTCTGGCACATTTCCAGAGCATTTAATTTTGTTAAGTACAGTTACTGAAAAAAAGAAAGCCCCTAAACTGGGAAAATATAGAGTCTTCATAAACATAACTGCCTTTTTTTTTTTTTTTAAATTGGTCTGAATAACAGTGGGAAATTAAAAACCACAAGGCTGAAGGAAATGAAGGGACTATTTATGTAGCATGGGAAAAATTAAACTGAGATTCAACACTTTAAAGTGGGTGACATCTGTTTATCCAAACACTTTTGTTGTATCTCTTTTGCCTTTGATTATCTGGTCCGTCTGCTAAGATTTAGAAACAGAGATGTGGTACTAGATATGTCCTTTGATTTTAGTGGCAATCTATGTAAGTCCTGCCACTAGTTTGAAATCAAAATGTTGGTCTGGCATTGCCAATTGCTTATAAAATATAACAATGTATCATATGCCATTTCTTCACAAAATTACTCACACATGTGTATGCAATACGAAAAGATGTGTGGGACTTGGAATTCTTCCCTTCCTGCACATGAGATACAAAGTATCTATGCACTAACTTTATTTCTGTTAAAACAAAACCTGTTGAACAAGTGGGATGTACACCAAGATGTGGTCTGGAAGGATAACAGAAGCAGCCTGTGAATTGAATAGCTGAATTAAGCAGGAACTCAAACCATTGATTTCTACAAGGAGCTTGCAAAAACATGCACCAAGGAAAACAATTTTTAGCAATTCAAAGCAGAACCTTTGGCTAAGTGGTAAGTCTTCCCTTAAAATAGGCTAAATAATGTGTTCTGCAACTGCACAAAGCACTGATGCCTACCAGGGACCACATGCCGTGTTCCACCAGCAGCAGAAGACAGTGCCAAGTAAATGCTGAAATTCAATATACTGACAAATATACTTTGCAAGTTCACCACTGTTCTGCTAGTAAGAGATCTAGATGAACTGGACTGACATTTTTGGTAAGCTGTTTGCTAAAGACACACTGAGCTTTCTTGCTATCAGGCACCTGCATTGGCATAGCGGCACCAAACAGGCAAAGTTGAACAACAGACAATTTGTTCCTGTTATTTTCAGCTAATAAGAGCTGAAAACAGTTAATTATTAAAAGGGTTTGCAGTCCCATGGGAGCTATCTTTTAATATCAGGATGCATATATATGCATATCAGGATGTGTGTATCTATGAGTGTGTATATATATATATATATATATGCTTACCAAGATGATGTCTTTCTCTCAAGGGCTTGGACACCAATAGCATTCATCTCACCCCTTTTTCACCGTACTGACTGGAAAGAACAATTTGCCATTCACAAACAAATTGAAATAATCTTAACAAAGGTGAGAACCCAACAGACCGGGATCTAAAAACAGCAGAAATCTGTTTCATTGTCCTTGAAAAGGGTATACATCCTTCATGCTAAGCATCTCACCTGATCATTAAAGAAAATCAATTGCTTTCAGACACAAAGTCATGGGCTAAACTAAGTACTCAAACCCAGGAAAACCTCTTCAATGTGCTATTTGGCATCCAGGATTCCCAGATTATACCCTGTCTCTAACACCTTGTAATTGCCATCACAGGCACTCAACATTTACCACTGAATTTACCACTTACCAAACCGAACTTAGAGTGGGAATGAATAGGACAAGAATCTAAAGGGGAAAGACCCACAAATCCTGAAATAAAATCGCTAAGGAAGACATGGAAAGCATTATTATCTGATGCCTTTGTGGTGAAATTGGACAAACACTAGTCCCTGCGAACCAGGATTCAGTGCAGGAAAACAGGTTGAGGACTTCTCAAACACTGAAACATAAGCTGTGGACAATGCAAGACCAGAGATGCATCTCCCATGTGCTGCATCCAAAAAGCCTTGGAGAGAACATGGAGGAAGCAACTGGTGAAATTACCTCACTGCCAAGGTTGAGCAGGTTTGTTTGACCATCAGCCCTTACTCCAGCTGGTCCAGCCATGCTTCAACCTCTTCAAGATCCCTTTATAATTTTACTATCCAAGCTCCTTCCCCAGGTTCCCTGTCTTCTGCAGTTCATTCTCTCTAAGCAGTCTTCTAGCAGCTGCTTTCGTCACCATGCAGGGGCTTCTTGAGCGTTTACTGGAATAGACCTTCCTTTTCATTCATCTCCTTTGCTCTTGGCAAGGAAGCCCTGGGCTTCTGCCGTGTTTCTTTGCCCCACAGGGAACTAGGTCATAGTCATTGCTCCTGGAAACACTGCAGGAAAAGATACTACTGAGGGTGCTAAAAAAACCCAAACCAACCCTCACAAAAAAACCTTCAAACAATTCCACCAAAAGCTTAGTTCAAATAGCACTCAAAGATGCACAGATCTACCTACTAGACAGAGAAGGAGAGCATTAAGAAGGCATGATGTAAATTCTGTTTTTATATGCCTATTTCATCCTTGCTCCTACAAATACCATTGCGTACTCCTTGACAACATCCATCCCTACCCAACTGCATACCAGTAACACAGCACGAGGGCAACAAACAAACCCCTAAAGAGATAAACAGCCATTCACCTCTCTCCACTGATCATACAGAGCGTTCACTTGCCCTGGTACTTAATTCAAGCCCTGACATTGCTTAAAGTCAATACCTGGTGAAGTAAATCGGGTTTGTCAGCTGCCTGAAGACCCTTCAAAGATAGGTCAGGGCTACTGCGAAATTGGCAGAGTGCTTACAAGGACAGTGGAGAGCGGAAGAAAACTTAAAAAATAAAAATAAGACCTCAATGCCCAGAAAAATATTTAGTGGTATTTAGGTTAAAACAGAGTTTTCTGTGGATACTTTCATTCAACATTTAAAATAAATTTGCTTTGGCTATGTTCTCATTCCTGTCATGTCCAATTTCCACTAGCTTTTAGGAGATGTATATTATATATCAGCCACACATTAATCCCACACTCTCATTTTGTGTAACAGAAAAAGCACATGTTCTTGCCCAGGCAGTAAACCTCCAAACTTGCTGACATCCCAAGAGTGCAGACAAGGACCCCACGCTCCGCTGCAGCAGCATCGGCGGCTCCATGGCTTCCCTCAGCACTGACCCAACACAACCCGCCGCCGGGCTCTCCCAGTAACTCGTGCTGAGTTTCTTTATGACTAGAAACAAGCAAACAATGGAATACCCCCAACCCCTCTCTCCTCTTTGTTTTACTAGGTCCAACAGTGCTCTTTATCTGTCCCCTTTTGCCCCTTCCACTCCACAATAAGCAAGAAATAAATAACGTAACCGACTGTTTGGAAATGAATCAAAGCAGTCAAACAGCAGAAGGAGCAAGGACCAAGATAAGCACACAGATTTGGTTCTAAGCTCTGTGTTTGCATGCTCTGTAATACCCAAAATGTATGACTTACAGGTACGCAGGTACCCTAAGCACAGCAATATACCACACAGCAACACAACTTCACAGAACCTCCAAAACTCAATTGAAATAAACACTATGGGAGAATACAGATGACTACAATTACTTTTTTTTAAGATTTTCACTACAGAAAAAAGTATTAGATGGAATCATACTGCAAAAGGCACAGGAATAGGGTATACTGTTTTATAGTTGATCTGGCAGAACAGGAGAAATAAGCTTTCTCCCTGTGGTGGAAACACAAGAGCTGATTAATCCCAGAGTTACAGGGAAGCCAGACCAGAGGAGCTGAAGAAAGCCACAGGGAAAGCAAATGGATTGTGGGGAGAGAGTATTTCAGGGCCTGAGAACAGAGCGGGAGCGCTTGCGTGGGCAGGCAACAGATGCTGCTCCAGATTTCCAGCAAGCAGCAAAGCAGGGAGGGATGGGTAAATGCTTGTTGTTTTAAATTGAGAAATTGGAGGAAGATGACAATTTAAGGCACTGCCCCCTGGATAGCTCTTCTATTTCTCCTGAGTCTCCAATTATTTTTTTCTTTCCCTTCAATACCCTCATTTCCCCTGAGTATGCACTCATCAGCAACTTGCATTCCCCAGAAGTCCTCCCACTAGCTATCTGGGGAGACATTCATGCTAGAGGGCATAACACTCTTCTAACATGAAGATGCCTTTAAAACCACAAGTCATCTTCAGAAACCAAACTGCATGGAGGTGCATGAAGAATTCCTCCAAGACCTATTTTGGAGGCAAGTGAATTCAGCCAACTCACAAACATCAGCAGTAATTTCAACCCACTAAGCACGTTTGGTATTCTCAAAACCATCCCCCAAACCACACACCTCTTTGCACGTGCACTTCTTTTAAAAATATTTTTTTTCTTGGTCTGTTTTTATGCTCGCTTTTTGCCCTCAGCCTGTACAATAAAAATGTTTTCTGGGTAAGCCCTGGAGAACCAAGCAGACCAAACACTAATGCTCATATGGAATTTATTTAGGGGGGGGGGGAGGGCGGGAAAAATCCCTTAAGTTGAGTAGTTACATTATTTTGAACTGGTTTTATATTTTATGCGTACATAGTGGAGCTGGAATTTCAGGGCTGGCTTTTGTTTGCATTCATCATGAAACATTTGTTATATGAGCTGCTGCTACTGCTACCAAAACAACTGCTGCTCGCTGCTACAAAACCAAAGACCAACTCACAGCTTCTTTCTTCCTCTGATAAGTCTAGCTGGCAAATGAGGCCTGGTGTTTCTACAGAAAAACTACTTTTGTTTGGTTTCACTATCATCCTTGCCCGGAACCCGGACTTGAAAGAGAAAGGATAAATCAGAGCAAAAGCAGGTACGTACTGATGCTCCTGAATTACCTACAACCTAAATGTAGATCAGAACTATGGCTGTACCAACTCCCTGCTTTGCAGCTAGGGCAGCACCTCAAATGTGAATGTCTTTCCTTCAGCTGCTCTTGAGATTTAGCTTTTCTGTCCCGTGTCATCATTTTCTGTCATCTGGAAAAACTGAGCCACGGCTTCATCGAGCATCACATAAAAATTGTCTTTGCCATAGAAATGCTGCTGCCCAGTGGCTAGGGTGATCTGCTTTCCTGTGCATAAAATACCCACCCATCTGACAATCTGTGCACTTTCCTACCAACCTGGACACAGGCCAGGACCCAGAGCATCAGCAGACTGCAGCCCTGAGTGCACAGAAACTGAATTTTAATGCATTGCTTTGTTGCAATTACTAAAACATCTCAGCATTGTTCTTGTTGCTTCCTGGCAATTTCATATTGGCAGTGACCTCTCTCACCTCAGCCTCATCTTTTTAAGAGGACAATTATCTCAGGCAGGAGCACAGTAGGGGAGACTACCATGCAATTAATGCGTAGTTTTTTAACCAACTTCATCCTACGTTCTCTCTCATATCCCGACAACTTTCTTTAAGAGTCTTTGGACAGAGATCCTGCTGAAAATCACACCCGTAGCATCTCATATCCCTGTGCTTCCTGACTCCTTCAAGGAACTAGTTGATTTGTGAGGCTCTACAAATGCCAGACTGACTTTTCCCAGGTGCCTATTAATCCCATTCTTTATTACAGTTCCTACCAGTACATAAATTGGATTCTTTCATCTGTTGTTGTCCAGGTGACCACTGCAACTCTTTAGAAGCCTGGGGTCAGGACACACTGCAGGGTTGACAATTTCAATTTCAAAAAGATCCTTGGTGAATAGTAGCTCTGGCAGCAGCACTCCTGACACTGCCAACAAGGAAAGACGGCCGAGGAGAAAAAACAAACCCACACCCTAACACCAAATTTGTTATCTGTATTGCAGATGGCATCTGCAAGTAACTGAAAAGTTATTCAAATTGAGTCCAAAAAGTACAACGCAAAAGATGAGACTTATATAATGCAGTAACAATAGTGCAAATTTTGAAGATAGAAAAAGCAGCCGAACTGTAAAAACACTAATTAAAGAACACAATGGGAATGCAATTTGGAAGAAAGGGAGGAGACAGGGAAGATGAGTCTAGAGAGCAGCAAAGGGGAGGACACTCTTTCTTACTGCATTTGTAAATTTGTGATTCCACTCCAAGAACAGAAAAAGAAGAAAAAAGGCATCTCCCTAGCCATATTTAGTAAAAACCTCTTCCCTTGCTATAGCTTCTTGGAGAGCAAGTTTTCATGAGGGGCAGATAAAAAGTTTGGGGAATTCCAACTGGGAAAAGAAGTGGAGAGCATAAACTGCAAGAAAGACTCGCTCTTGGAAGAGCCAGGGGTCAGCCCTGCAACACCACAAACTGGCTCTAGGGCAGGTAGAGCAAGGGGGCTCTGCAGAGCACAGGCCCAGTGTGAAGCTGTGCTCATGGGAGCAGGTCATCCCCTTGGGAATGACGGCTGGAAGACGTACCGAAAGGATTCCTGCCCAGCAGCTGAGAGCTACACTGATAATATATTGCCTTTGTTTTATTTCCTATAACTTTGTAATCAAGGAGCAACTCTTGAATTTTGCTGAAATTTATTCTACTAATTCTTCCCTTGTTTCCTAATAATAGTATCAGTGGTCTTAAGATGACTTGGAACACAATACACTGTGTCCTATGTGAGAAATTGGTCTATTTACAGATATACACTGGGGATGTCTCTTCCCTGAGAGTGCCTCTGTGACACTTCTCCCAGCTCCACACCACCATCTCCCTCTCCCCAGCTCTATGGTGGGCCACCTAGTTCTGATGTGGTTGAAAAAAACCCACCTTTTGGTATTAGCTTTAACACCTTTAGCAAGCTGCGTGCCAGAAAGTGCCTTGCTATAATTTCACACCTAACTTGTTGGAATTTATGCTCTTTCATGTTTTCCTCATTTTAATTATTACAGGACTTTAATTATTATAGCAGCTCATTTGTATCACTGTAAAAACTAGATTTCAAATTGCAATGTTTATGTGAAAACCCAAGTAATTCCTTAGGAATGGCTGCTCGTCTGTACTGTACAAAAACCACAGGTAAAAGTTTTTTAAATGAATTTATTTTCTGTAGTTATTTTACATGTAATTTTTTCAAAACATTTCTGAGCCATCAAAGATACTGTCTCATGGTACTTACATTGCTCTTGCAAGATGTCTCAGGGATAAAAAGATAGTTTAACCTGTAGCCTATTCTATCACTGATACAATGGGCAGGGCTTTGAGATTTGTCTGAGGGAAAAATACAATAGCCTTCTTCCAAAACAAAATATTACTATGCTCCTAAAAGCAAAGTGAATATTCAGCTCTGAGACCTGTTCCATAGTGTTCCTGTGTCTTCAATGCCAGATAGGATCAGTTAAAAGATGATTCTCCCAAAACATTGACCTGGAAAACGTATCATAGGACACAGCGGTAATCGAGCTAAATTCGGTCCTATTATTAACAAAAGTTTTTCTAATTCCAGCCTCAGCCACCTCATGCAACTTGCTTGTTTCTGTGTAGGTGTAAATGTACTGGGGCTATAGCTGGGAAGAGAAGTAGTCTATTAACTGGGCTTTAATGGCTGTCCGCGTCCTCTATGCCTTCTATTGCCTGAATAAGAGGTCAAAGTTGTCACAGAAGCAATTTGCATAACCTGTTACTGCTATACTTTTTATTCAAATGCTATTTTTAAAGCAGAAGCAGTAACAGAGCTTTAGCTGGAATGTTACTGATTAAAATAGCATTATGATTTTATTTAGGAAGTTAGTCAAGAAGGAATGAACTGTTGTTGCAAGCTTTAATTGTCAGTCATTAAAAAGTTTGTGATGTTTTGTCACCAGTGACCCTGGATTATTTATGAGATAGAGCTAATGCTGTATGTGAATGCAGCTTTCCCTCTGAGCCAGAGCTTTAACGAAGCTGCTTGTCCATGGGTTTTTCATTCTGTTATACTCAGAACAGGAAACATTCAAAAGATACATCTGGGAATTAAACTCAGATGAACAGCAGGAGAACAGTTATAAACCGTAACATCCTTAGTGACTGATACGCTCATTAGATAAACATGACAGTTGCTTGAAAGATACCAGCACCAGCCCTTCAAAATGATCTCCTGACACACTCAAAAAACACACTAGAGTACTTGATATGTGGGATGCAAGGGTTTGGCTGACTGGCCCCTTGGGATTTAGACCACAAATAAGTTTTGTTTTTACTGCAACAAAGTATGAAATTACATCTGCGTGGGTTTAGTCCAAAACCAGACAGCCCATCAACAGATCTGATGAAAGGAAATTGAAACAATGCAAGCATCATGAAGATGTGGGATGAAATGCAAAATCTGGAGGCTGAAGTCTTTGGAATTGCACTAAAAGATCAAGTTGATGCTGAAGGTGGTCTCTACAGGTACATAACGCATTATACAGAAAATTTAGAGTCAAGAAACTGCTCGTGATGGAGAGGCTCAGACAAGAGCATGTAAAAAAATTAAAGTGTGCTTGGCTTCAGGTAAAGACCTTGCCAGTTGATGGGAAAGGGAAATATGAAAAAAGTGGTGGAGAAGAATAGGAAAAAGCAGACTGCAGAGCTCAAACTCTGTATGTATGTGCAGAATAGCACAAAGAAAGGAAAGATACAGTAATTCTATGAAAAAATATTTAGCTTAGGTCTATAATGCATTGTAGGTTGTCACAGCCAGTCAGCTGAAAAGAAACTTTAGTAGAAGAGAAACACTTCATTTAGACTTCTCACAGGATGATTTAAGGGAACAGACTTCCTTCCACTACAACTTTAAAAATTCAACTCCCATGAAAGTCCAAGCCTAAAAGAAGGATTTAAAGATCTGCATTGTGACTGGCCAGCAGAGAAACCATATCCTTCTTTGCCATATCCAGTGGTGAGACCTGGAAGGCAGCCAACCTCCTCGAATGCCAGAAGCGCCAAGCAGGGTCTCTGTGGACCAACATTGTCCCTCCTCATTCCTCCAGTTCATGAACCATGCTCACCATCCCAACTTGCTGATACAAAATACATCAATTTCTCACCTGACCTAATGATTATTGTTGGTGCTGCTGTACTTAAGAAGTCAGATACTCATCTTGACTCTATGAGAAAGCCGAACCATAGTAGCATGTTTGGCAGATGGACCTGTAAATCACATTTCATTGCACTGTAAGCTCAGGGAGCAGATTCACCTGGAGCGAGCATCATTGCCACGTCAGGCTGTCAGTTACGTCAATTTGTGTCTCAAAACGTGCCATTCATTTTGGGCTACAAGGTATGTTTACAGGCAAATACTCTGCAGATTAACCATGCACTAGCTCCCATCTAACAAGTACACGCTAGCAGGGAATAGTAAATACAGCAGACTTGAGCTAGGGTACCTATAAGCTCAATGTGGGCTTGGAAAGCCATGACAAACTCTCTTGCTGCACCTTTACCGTTGCTTGAATTTTACCTCTAAGCCTGACACTATCTTGGCTACATCTTTTGGTACCACTTTTATGTCTCTCATGCAGCACACACATAGTCTGGGGTGGCTTCACCTTCCCCAGCAGAACAAGATCCGCAGCTGGTATGAGCTGTCAACCTTTGCTGCAGAACTTGCCACAGAGAAGTTCAGCTTCTGAGACAAACCTTCCAAAGACCAACTGGATCTTTTGAAAAACAGTGTCATGAGAAAGCCCAGAAAGTGCTCAAATCCTTCCAAGAGCTCCCATTCTTAAAACTGCTTTAGTCACAATGGGATTTGAAAACTCTGAAAGACAGAAAACAACATATTTTCTTTTTACGCAACTGGAAAAAGAAAGGATAATTCCACTGATTGTGCTTATCACTGATTGCTGCATCCACTAACTTACAGGCATCCCAGATCAGGCAGTCCGGTTTTGTCCCTGCTCTCCAAACCTTGTATTTGCATGGCTGAAGAGCTAAATAATATATCTACAGATTTTGACACTACCTTCAGCTTTATAAAACAAACCAAGGAACACATTAGTTGTGCAGAATGTCCTAGATCCTTTCAACCTAATTGGGAACAAATGTCCTCAGGGATATGCGCTGTGCCTCTTCCTCATCCCCTGCCTTTCTTGCACACAAAGAACTGGGAATTTGTTTTACAAGAAACAAAAACACAAACACTCTTCCTAGGGCTTAAGCTGCCTATTTTAGCATACACATTGTTTCAGTGCGTTCTTCTGTGTAATTTTGGAACTTCAGAGGGAGAAGAAAGGCACGGTTTGTTCACATTTCCTATTTTTATTTTCTATTTTCAGAACAGGATGTTGGGTGATAAAGAAGAAAACGCCACCCAGGCAGAATATAAATTCACATATGCCATTACCACTGGCATGATGTTCAAGTCCCCTGGAAGTCCTGAAAAAGCAGGGAGATTACACCACCTTCTGGACAAATTTTTAAGTCGCACATACATCTCTCTTCACATGATGGATGGGAATGTGCCATGGAAAGCATTATGGAGTCAGTTACTTCCCAAGCCCAACTTCATGTTTTACCTCCACAAGAAATTTAGAATTTTCCTCTTCTGTATAAAACTTTGATACACAGTGATTCCTCTTGAGAGTATTATTTAGGGAAAGCACAAAGCTGTTTTAGAGTGTGAGGTGAAGGAAAAGACAGCATGTTTTGGAATCTCCAAAGTTTTTGAACATTTGAGTGTTTTCAAAGTTTTCCCAAATTCTGTTTTAAGAAAGTAGCAGATGTAAAGAAGTGATGCAAAAAACCCCTCAGCGTTTAAATTGAATCTAATCCAAGCTGCTTTTATTCCCACATCTAGAGTGCAGATGCTTGTAGGAGAGAGAAAGGTTGTACATTTGTGCACAAGAGACGAGCCAATATATTCCCTTTCCACAAACCAGTCACAGCCCCCTCCAGAAAGTACAGCTTATGAGAAGCAGGCAGACTATTGGAAGCTGCAGATTACTTGCCCTAATTTTTTCCTTTCTTTCATTTAGTGCTGAACAAAGGCAGAATACAAGATGATCACTATTTAAGGACACTGCACAAAAAGCACTGTCTCCTTCCACCAGCATTCTGTCTTGAGTTTGTGCTACCAAAGATATCCATTCTAGTTTTGTAGAGGGGGAAAAAAGAACAGTGGGATCTTCCCACCTTCCCTTTGCTTTCTTAGTATCTTGCCAACTTTTCCAGCAATGACTCAGTTCCTGAACACTTCCCATCACAGAGCATCCACATCTTGCCAGAGCAGCCCAAAAACTGGGTAGGGGAAAGGCTGCCACAAGAATTTAGTACTAAAGGTATCAGTCAGACAACGGGTAGCACTGCTAAAAAAGTGATGGCCTGGATGGGGGGTAAGGAAAGAAAGAAAAGCCTCTCTCAGCCTTCTCCACTTGCAAAGAGTTTCATTTTGACAAGGAATGGGAGAAAGCTGTTTTCCACTTCCAGCAGAGGAATCACCTGAAGGCATGCCCCACCTTCAGTGCTGCCCTCGCACAGGAGCAATCTTCAGCAGGGTGCAAAGGTTTCCTACCCTCTTGCCACCTCCATCAAAGACAGCTTCACCATCTGCCTAAAAGAACCTCAGCCTTGCAATAATGACAAATGGCAGCATCTCGCTTCTTACTGGGTTTAAAGAGAAGGGGAAGCTCATAAATAGAAAGTGTCAAGACTGTGTCACCAGTATTCATTAACAGGATGGATTTAGAAAATCAGCAAGTTTACATCACCCTGAATAATACTACTGCTACAGTTAAAAACATTCCCTGAAACTGTGATTCTTAAGGAGACTCACATTTGTATTGCATTTTCAAAAAAAGCACATTTTACAGTTTACCTCAACAATGTATTTTCTTCCAGCTGACAGCATGACTGATTTCATCGCACTCAATAAAATTCACTGTTTGAAAAGCTTAAATCAGTCTTCTTGCTTTACAGTAAGATCTGCACACTCTCCATGCAAAATGTAACTTTCAAGAAACAAAGATTTTTTTTTTCTGGTATTGGGAAGAAATGTTTTTATAGGGCTTCTGGTGCCAAAGAAAATTTATGAACTCCTGCAGAACGGTGAGAGGATATGGGCTATTTCTGAGGTGATAAAATCATTTTATTGCTTATTCTTTTAAATTAGATGCTGTTAACTTTTACCCCATGTCACAGAAGTTGACAAGGCAGAAGAAAAGTCTGTTTTGCTGTGTAGAGTGTGTATTTTCTGCCTCTTAAAAACAACAAAGATACGAAACCCACACGTGCCCAATTCAAAAGAAACTCTGTAAGTATTTTCCACTTTCTGGCTACCAGCCAGGCTACGGAAGCCAGTCACAGCCAGCAAAAATGAACAGCACCAACCAATTATTTTTCCTTCAGCTGTGCTCCTGAGAGTGAGGAGATATTTTTACATGTGAATTTATGCAGTAACTATTTCATGTCTTTGAAAGAGTTAAGGAATACTTCTAAATTTGAAGTAGATATAATCCAGGGCTTTGCAATTGGACTCTACCTGCTTTAACATTGGGGAAAAAAGAAAGACAGAATTTACTGTGTTAGCAAAGAAATCTAGTAAACACAGTATTTATTTATTTATTCTACCCATCTATTGATTTATTTATCTATTCAACAATCTCTCCTGCCCCAGAGTCTATAATCTTGGACAAGACAGGCAGCAAAAAAGAGTCCTTTCATAATTCTTGACTTGGTATCAACATTAAGAAAATACTTAATTTCAAGGAGAGAGTGAAAAAGGAGAAAAACAGGAAGCCCGCAGCTCTAAAGTATTCTAAAAGATAAAACCATATTGTTCCAATGAAAACTTCAGCACCATAACAAGCTTTCACATTTTGCTCCCCGTTGTTATAAAACACATGAAT
>BJBW01005721.1:44813-162520 GCA_004320125.1 Scolopax mira
AAAATACACAGCATCTGGCAAGCAAAATATATTAAAAATCTCAATAACCGTTAGTCATGTCTGAAAAATCAAGTGTATTTCATTCTTTTAATTTTTTTATATTTTACCTTTCTTCACAGTTACCTTCTGCCAGCTTATGTAAAACAATTAGGATCACCAACAAAAGAACTCAAGTCATATTGCTGTTATCTGTGTCATTACATATATAAACAGACACCTGCATTTACTTTTCTGTGTTCTCTGATGTAAATGTGTTTTTTCATGTCAATATACAAGGTAAGTTCTGGAAAAGCTTTACTTTCTTTATACAAAAAGAGGAAAAACTGCCATAAGAGTATCTCAGGTGGAGCAGCAGGTCAGCACACCTGAATCAGAAATCAGATATAGATGAGAATCAGAAATCGTATAGATTTAATCTGCAAGTCTTAGTTGCAATAGGAGGTCAGTTTTGGCCCAAAGTATCTGCTGCTTTGTGGGATCACCACACAGCTGGGCAGAATAATTCTTCCCAGCACTTTGTGATGCAACAGCAGAGGGAGTTGCAGATCAAGTCTAAGGTGCCCAGAAGAGAACGATGTAGGATTTCTTACACTGTACTTGAATATGTATTTTTTTTTAGCTGATTGTATTAGTTTTTTTGTAAGTATTAGCACCAACTCAGCAATTACCTGATAATAATAATGATTGGAAAAAAACCCCAAACATATGCATGTATGGAAAGAGGAAGAAGAGAGTTAACACAAGGAAACTGCTTCCTTTCTATTCTTCCTTGTCAATAAGCAAATGGGAAACATAACAAAAGTTTAATCTGCACAGGGAATATTGAAGTAAAGGAATGAATTTTCAGACATAACACAACACCAGACTGAAGGATGAAATCCCAAATTCACTGTCCTGAAATAAGGGATTAAATCTCCCCCAGATACTGGAATATACACAGAAAAGAGAAAGATTATCCATCCCTTAACAAATCTGAGATATTGCTTATTTCACACCTCAGGATTTCTAGGGCACCCTGATGAAAATTGAGACCCTATGTGCTGTTTGTTAGTTTCCCCCATTGTAAGAGAAGTGAAAACCTGTGGTGCACAGACCAGCTGAGGAAATCGTATAGATTCACAAATAAAAGTCTGCTTATTGCAAAGACAGCATCCTTCTATTGATCCTATGCCTACCTCTTGTCTAACATCCCCATGGGAAAATCTCAGAGACTGAGTTGTGCAAACCTTTAAGATTTCCATGTCGTACAAACATAGGTCTTTTTTAATTTACAAAGAAAAGAGAAATAACTGATCCAAGACTAGGCACTGATCTCATGTCAATACCATACCATGCTCTCTTTATGTCTGCTATTGAGCAAAATAGCTCTAAGGCTGGAAATAGCACCACAACAAAGTAACACTCATCTTCTAAATAGCTGCCATAACTGCCTTATTGAAAGCAGATAACGACCCACTGAAATAATGTTCAGAAGGGAATGCCACACTTTCCCTGTAATATCTGTATCTTTGCTAAATACAAGATTTTCAAAGATGCATCCTGGGAACAGGGATTGGTGGACAGTCGCCTGTAATTCCTGGTTATGGATAGAAACCTGTAGTTTCTCCAGAGCAACCGATTATTGTGACAGCTGCTCCCAGTCAAAAGCCAGCCATCAGCTGCATGCATTGCAAACAAAAGTCAATCTTTGATCCATATGTTTTTAATATACAATTTGGTACAAAACATGCATTTCAGTAGCTGAGGGCATTTCCCACTTGACATGAATGCAACCAAGTCACCAAGCAAGACAAGAAGTTTCACCCCTTCCTGCTTCACTCGATGCTGATGGCTCAGCCAAACCTAAGCAGGCAATCTGTTCTGCTGGAATGATCTGGAACAATACAGCTCCCAGCAGCATCGTATTTCTTGGTTTAGGACACAAGACTGTCTTCTAAAGAAGTTAGCAATAAATAAGCATTGGGAGGGATGGACTGGCAGAGAGAAGAGACAACCCTTTCACAGTGACTGAGGGCTGCAAATTATGGCCTAGATTAAGTGCTCTCTGTTTTAACTTCTCTACTCAAGTCGACCTAAGTCTTTTTCCGGAGTATGCTTTGTACTTGAAGTGCTAGAAATATGTGTTCTTTTTTGTACTTTACCTAAATCTAGGTTCATTTCATCATAATTGGTTAATATCACAGCAATGATACCCTGGTACTGGAGAATCCCTAAAGTGTACAGCTCCCCAAACCATTTTTCTCAAAAGTCTACTTAGGTAGATATTGCTGACACCATTTTGAGAATGTTTTGATAATATTATTTGAGTATGACAGAACTAAAAGAAGAAAAAGCCACACCAGTGGTAAACAGGAAGCTTTCTGACATGTGGCAAGATCATTGGAGCACCAAGTGCTTGCCTAGGATTGAAACCACACAGTAACTTTAAGAATAAAAGCAGAATATGTACCCCTATCCATCAATCAAATCTGCTCTCTAAAAGGGAGATAAGTCTCTCATTGACTCAATGAGACATACACACTTACCTTTCAGCAGCCATGAAGGTTTTGCCAAAGTTTCTATAAGCATAGCTTTTTAATGGAAAAAGTTACCTGGGTTTTTGTAGATGCTAAGCACATCCTTGAAATAATGAGGTAAGAATCTTTCTAATAAAAGCAGCACATCCTCCAACTCCTCCAGAATGCCCACAAGCAGAAAATTTTCATTAACGTTCAGCTTTGCTCTTTCAAGGGCCCATTCACCAGGCTCCCTGTATGAAATAAAGGAGGGAGAGTGAGGAGAGAAAAAAAAAAAGAGTTTAAATATGCATTTACTTCAGAAATTCAAGCCAAGAACACAACTGGATCAAAAAATATTCAGTGATGTACTTCCAACATAACCTTTAAAAAAAACCCAAAACAACAATCAACATCAAACCTGAGGGGTTTACTGAGCTTTTCTGCACAACATCTAGACTGGATTTGGCCTCTTAAAATACAATCGCATTAAAAGGAGGTTAATCACTGGTTTTGAAGATCACTTTAGGGTTGTTCTATCTTTTTCCCCACTGTGAGAAGCTGTCAGGGCACCAGCACATCTTTACACTTCTCTCATAGTTTCATAGAAGCACAATTAGGTTTGACAAGCATAGGAATCCTAAGTCCCTTGGATGAACTCATTAATTTATGTCCTGGGAACAGCAGTCAGCATTCATATTGATAAGGGATATAATAATGCCAGTGTCCCAAACTAAAGAAAATTATCTTTTTCCAAGGGTCCAGATGGTGTGATGAACATCTGAGTCACACATACTTCCTGAGAGGGGCTGGAGAGCATACCTCTTTGCTGCTATTAGGCTATTGCAATTTCTATGCAATATTGAACTTCCAACATTTGTCAGAAGCTCTTCTGATGACACATGGAAAAGCTCATTGCTTTACACTCCCACTAGAACAGAACTGGAGCAGGTTTTTTATTCCCTACTGCCTTCTTTGCATTGGTTTGTTTTCTGGAAGGCCGGGGTGTCCTGATACATACTACGTTCCTCCTTCTTGCAGCTCCTTATGAGATTAGAAAGCAGCTGAAGGAAGTGCAAGAGCCTGAGAGGAGACAGATCTATAATAAGCTACAAAGCCATGTGTCAATATACTGCTTGGGAATCTCATAGAGATATGCCTGTATGCTTTCACAACATGTCACTGTTGTTAATGGGATTACTCATATATACAAGTTAAGTGTGCAAACATAAGCATTTGCAAATGAGGCCAAAATAAACAAATAAATAAAAGCCTAATGAGAGTAAGTCATGAATCTGTTTGGTTTCTTAATCATACCATTGCTTATGCCAAAACACTAAAGCAATATTTTATAGCAAAGATACTTAGAAACCAAGATATAAAAACAAACACATTTTCACTTGTTATTACTGCCACAAAAGTATGGCTTTTGATGGGAATTTTTGAGGACACGTGCAGTTGTTCAACTATGGAGAAGTGGTAACACATGAATGGAATACCTTGAAGCTGGAAAAACCTAATAAAGAACGTGCTGTGACCAACAATAAAAAACTATTTGAAAACAAGAGAAGGTATTTAACATTGTTCACATATTATTGTTTAGAAGTTTACTAAGCAGTATCAATAATACAGCAATATAAGAATGGCACAAACGGACACATAAAAATGAGCCCACTCAATCATAGCAGCAGAAGGCTGCAGTTCACATCATTTTAAGCATCATAACTATTTCTTACGTGGACATTTCTCTCATAAGGAAAGGCTGAGGGACTGGGGTCTTTTTAGTCTGGAAAGAGAAGACTGAGAAGGAATCTGATCCACGCCTATAAATATTTAAAGGGTGGGTGTCAGGAGGACGGGGCTGCTCTTTTTTCAGTGGTGCCCAGGGATAGGACAAGAGGAAATGGACACATATTTGTATGTAAGAAGTTCCATCTAAACAAGAGGAGGAACTTCTTCACTTTGAGGGTGGGAGAGCACTGGAACAGGCTGCCCAGGGAGGTGGTGAAGTCTCTTTCTCTGGAGACATTCAAACCCTGCCTGGACATGTTCCTGTGCAACCTGCTGTAGGTGGACCTGCTTTGGCAGTGGGGTTGGACTAGATGATCTCCATCCAACCCCATGTGATTCTGTGACATAGAAACCTGGAATTCCTCAGATAGTCCTGATACAAGCACCCAAGCAGAACTAAAACACATATTACAAAATTACAGTGCAGGTAAAAAAACGTAACAAGACATACAGTCACTGCCATTGTTACTTTGCCAACCCAGAAAAGAAAAATACATCCAGATTTGATTAATTATTCAAGTATTAAATCAAGAAAGTAGTACTCCGTTTGCATTATCCTCCTTACTCCAAAAGATACTCATGCTGTTACCACCAAGAGCTCTACATTGTACTTAGGCTTTACTGTTGTACTTCAAGCAGCCACTGACTCTCTATTACCACTTTCTGACAAAATGTTGACAACAGCTATGGCCGAACAAATTGGGATAACTTGCATATATTTACCTGCATCTCGGATGTTGTCCACAGAAATATGGTATGATGTAAAATAACCTGGGATTGGAACATTCAGGGTAGTTTTCGAGGATACATACATTAATGTCCTGTGAGGGAGGAAAAAAAAGAAAGAGGTTGAATAGTTCGTTTTCCTTTCTCTATTAACAAGAACTAGTTGTTGTTTTTTTTTTTTTATCTCATACTTTACATAGTCATCTCAGAGTCAAAGAATTGTGCTGAGGCTATACCAAATACCTTAAAAATCATCTACTAGTCAATTTATCTAATTCTAAATATCATGAGAAAGATTGCCAGGGAGGGGCTGGGGGGATTGGTTTTGTTCTGGAATGCAAAACCCACTTTTTTTAAAATGCAAATAACACAATTGCTATATTGAGATTACTGCATGATTCAGAGTGGGACATGTGGATCAACTTTTACATTGAGTTATATTTCAAATATTCAGAAGATTATTTTCAGACTCATTTCTTCTAAATATACCCTGAGGGAAGCCTAAAGTAGCCAGAATAAATCAAATTGAGACAACAATTATTATTTTATTTTATTTATTTATTTATTTTCTGCTTAATTCAATGACTGGAATGAAGAAATGCAAGCTGTAATTTGCACAGCTTCCTCTTGATATAAAAACATACATCATTTTTGATTATAATTGTGTACACTCCTCAGATGTTCAGAACTGATCCTCCTGTATAAACTTCCACTGAGTAAAAGGCTTACTGGGAAGTATTTATCATTTTCCTGATTTATCGTTCATCTAATTAGGAACTATTTATCATTTTTTAAAGACGTAGCTACTGAACCCTGAGGAACTATATTCCATTCCTAGCTTTACACTAGTGTGATTACAAACACATTGTAAGTGGGATTGAATTCCACTATCCTTATCTAGTCTAATGGAGCTTTAATCTGCAAGCAGACCCACTGACTTCAAAGAAAAGTATACGGCAAAAAATCCAAGTGCAAGATAACACAAGCCAAGATTCTCATCTCTGCAAACCCAACCTTCATTCTTATTTAAAGAGGTGTGCTTTTATAATGCGGTAGGCTTGATACACATCAATATAAAACCAATGACTTATCAAATCCATACTTCATCAAGTACATAAAATATGACAGAGAACACTCGAGTGGGCAACATGTCCTCTGTGAGACGGAAGTGCTTGGCAGCATGGGAGACGTGGAGAACATCCCCTGCTCTCCTGGGGCAGAGTGGGGTATGGGCCACCAGCCTCAGCATCCACTTCTGAGACCTCAGTGCAGAAAAGCTCTTCCCAGAACTTCAGCTCTCATATCTGACTTCATTAGTGTCATACTTGGGTCTGTAAGCTTTTTAAAGTACATTCCTGTTTTCTCCTTTGTCTTACACTTATGTAAATCCAATTTTATAGGCACATGAGAAGATCCTGGCCTGGGAGGTAAATCACATTGTGAGGAACCATCAAAGAAAACAACATAAAATTTGCCAATTGGGATACAAACAACTCGTCTCCCCTGCTTCCCACAGTGTATTCATACTTCCCTTAAATACATACCAGAAGATTTAGGGTCAAAATCTGCATTTTGTCATTCCAAGCTCTGAGCTGAAGCTAACCCTAGTCATAATGCTATGAATATTACAAAGAAATCTACTGGTGGCACAGTAAGATGGCCACCATCTTACTGCCACAGAGGCAGTGTGTCCCTTCTATCAGTTGGTTTCTTTTTAACATGAATTAAAATGCTTATTGTTCTCTTACTAAAGACACTACCAGAAATGTTTTTAGGGATATGTATTTTCAGTTTTCACAAGAGCCTGTAGAGATCTGCAATGAATTCATTAATTGCTTGGATTTAAAAAAAAAGAAGAAAAAAAGAAAGTCTGTCTTGACAATACTTGAAATTATATCCAACCCAGCTTACACTCGAATAATCAGTTAATCAGAAGACAGAAAGAAATTATGTATTTGTTGAAAAAGATTATGTGTTTGTATTATTTAAAAACCATTAGTATCACCCAACCAAGAGCTCCTGTAGAAAGGTGAAGGGACATAAACTCAAATGAAGAAACTTATTTTTTCTTTGCAAGAGCAATGAGCACAGCAAGTCACAAGACATTCCCTGAGATAAGTAAGTAAAATAAGAAGCGTAACACGGACCTTCTTGTCCTTCTGAAAACCATATTTGATTCATATGATCAGAAAAACATCTGTACAAAATAAAAGCAATGTAAATTCACATAATCCTGCAGCTTTAACATATGAAGAGCTTGTATTTAGACAAAAAAGAGATTTTTAGTATTCTTTTTTTTTTACGGTAACTGCTATAGGATCACTGAAATAACCAAGACAGTAAGGAGTAGCAATTCCCTTCAAATTTGATTTGTGGAAGGAATGCAAAAGGATGAGAGAGAAAATTCTCCCCCGCCTACTAGATGCATTCAAGGTTTAAGATAAAAGCCAGATATGCTTTCATAGGAACTTTTAATTTTTCACCACAGAACGACACACATTTCACATTCCTGACATCAGAAGCACCACATTTTCTCTGCAATAAAAGCTCTATCCCTTTCCAACCTTTGTTTACCACCACCTCTGTGACCCTCCATACAGCTCCTGGAGCATCCCGATGCATTTACACCTGCTCCCCTCTCCTATTTTGATGTATTCGTAATTTGTAAAATAAATCAGCCACCATCCCCTCAGAGAAGATTTTACTTTATGATAATTATGTAGCTCCATGGGATGAGAAATCACAGTTTTTCAGCAAGACGTAGGGCGAAAAAAAGCTGAACCTGAGGTGTGCTAGCCAGTACAAAACTTAAATACAGCTGAAGGAAGCTGCTCCTGTGACATCACATTATTCTAGGCAGTGTTAATTTTGTTAGCCCAAGCAACATTAATGCTGCATTTCCCAGTAAAGGCATGTTCTCCCAGCAGGACACAGAACTTTCAGGGCAGAAAGGTTTTTATGTGAGACAAAAAAAATTGCAAGGTGACAGATGACAGCCCTTGCTCATTTAAATCACTGGAGAAGCCTTGTAAAAAAATAAATAAATTATTCAAATACAACCAAGAAAGATACAGAAAGAAAGAAACAGAGCTACTTTGATCACATGCCTCTACAATAATGAAGGAAGAATTTTATTTTATTCCTCAGCTCCAGGCTACAATTCACACTGCTCATGTGTCCTGCTGGGCTTCTGCCTCCAGCAGGGCAAAGGGACGCCCAGGAACCAGCCTGTTCAAAATTCCTTTGGTAATTTTTATGCTATCACAATAAAATAGCAAACTTTGAAGTAATTTATGTAGAAAAATAAACAACTTACTTAAGTCAGTGTCTTTAACTCTTTGCAAATACTGTACCATATATAAAAAGGTTTTACCATATACTTGAGTTTTAATTTTTTCCCTAATATAAAAGCCTACGAGTACAGGGGAAAATAATAACTTTTTTGTCCAGTAGAAGTTTTTTAAACACCTAAGTTTTTTTAAAAAGATAAATAAATCTTGGGCTTGCAAGCATGCCCTATTACTTGATCCTTGGTGTTTCAACCGACAATTACAGAAACACCAGATTCTACCACAGATGTAGAGAAATTCTTAGTCCCCCTAACAATATTCAATGAGGCATTATAACTCAAATACATACAAACCTTGCAAGTATTTTCCCATTAATTATCCATTAGTCTATGGGGAAGCCAAGGAAACAGCCTTTCCTTCTCTCAAAATCAAAATGAAAAATATGACAGTCTTTCCATGCCCTGCCTTGTGGGATATTGTGACTTCTGTGAAACCAGAAGACCCTGCTTACAGCCCAGCCCTGGTCCACGCTCCTTACTGAGGTCTGAAGGTTGCAGATGGGACGTTGAGCTGCGTCATGAAAGCTACAGAGGAAGCAGAGACCTGAATAAATACCTTTCAAGTTTCCATAAAAGGAAATGAAATAAAACAAAGTGGAAAAGGAGTGAGCCCAGTCCAGGGTGACCTCTCCTGCTTACAAGACTGTCTGTTCTTCATATGCTGCTGCAGCTGGCAGTGCAGTCTAGTCCTCGCCATGGCCAGCCAAGGAAAATTATTCTGCTCTGCTGAGAGCCCCCGAGAATCCTCTTGCGGCTTGTAAAACGTTCTCTCACACACGTGCTCGGTGTTTGTAAAGAGGTCAAACTGACCGTTCCATCCTGAGGACAACATTGCATCATATAAACTAAATACAACCACGCTGGGAAAAAAAAAAAAAAAAAAAGAAAAAATCCTCTGCTTTCTCTGACCGCAGCCAGGGAGGTCTGGGTAGCTGCAGAGTGATGGGGAAGAAAATGCAAACATGACAGCTCAGAAAAGGGCTCGTGAGTATAAACATGAAATGAAAGAAGGAAAAGCACCACTTCCTACTTTGTAAGGCTGCAGAAGGCAAGATACAGTTGGGCAGGAAGGTTTTAAAATACAAATTTAACGTGACTCACTACATTTTATTTAGAAGCACAAGCCATTTACATATAATAATGGAAAATAAACTATAATGCAGCATAATTTTAACCCTAATTAGAGAGATTTTTACTTTATCAGCTGATATTTAATGTTTCTATTCAATGTCAGTCAAGTAATTGGATAACTAGAGCCACACAGCAGCAGGATAACCTAGTTCTTTCAGGTTCTGAAGGCATTTGGCACTTGTTTGTGCTCCTATGCTAAAGGCCTGGGGCACCAAATAGCTCAGACTGTAATCCCCAAAATGACTTCTTCTAGCTGGCTTTAACCATCGCTTTTCTGCTTGAAGTTCAAGATGTATGCTGCTTCATCTTTGACAAATAGTACATTTGAAAGCTGAGCTAAGGTTTGCATTTTAAATCTAGTCTTCAGTCACAGATAATGTTCCTTTCAACTCTTTCTTGCTTGACACATCTGTTTTTGAAGACATAACACTTCTGAACGCTTTTGTACAGCTCTTGAAAGGCTGCACAGACATTTCACACCTTTGCAGGTATTCAAGTTCCTTTCCTCTACATATTTGTCAGGAGTTGAAATATGCTTTTTTTTTTTAAAAAAATAATATCCCTTATCTCTAATTCCAAGAAAACCCTCATTATAATTTCTTCAACAAACTGCTCTTTGCCTTCAGCTAAACCATATATTTGATCAAAAGCAGCAGCAAAAGCCACCGGAGAACGAAAAGAAGAAAAGAGCCCTCTCCTCACCTATACTTCTGTAAGGCCTGGTGTGCTGCTATAGAGGGAGGCAACCCTAGGCAGGAGATCAGAAGAATATCCTTTAGAAAGTCTCAAGGACTCCTCGCAGCAGCGTGTTGGATGAGCAAAAGCACCCCGTAGAGCCAGCTCATTCCGTTCAAGCTGCTGTCCTCCAGCCGCCTGAACCTCTAGTTCAAAACAGAGGTTGTCCTGTAAAAAACCACAACGTGTTCTTACAAATGTATTGCGTTCCACCCCTCCTTGCCCAATAATTCATCACTTATTATTATTTGGAAACAGACTCTCCTCCCTTCTCTTTTTTTTTTTTTTTTTTCCAGCTCTTCCTATGCCCAACTCTTCTGTCAACACATCATTAGTCAACCACTCGCTTTGACATGTGGCGGTGTTTACCTACGAGCTACAATTTATTCTCTCTCTTGTGGGTAACTGGCTTTCCAACAGGCGAACAGGAGTCCCAGGGACAGAGGGGTGGTGGCAACACGTCATCCATAGCCAGGAGTTACCAAGATGCCAACCCAGCATCTTGCAGAAAGTCCGCAGGGAGTCCCCAGAAAACAATGAGGACAACTGACAGCATCAGATGGACCCTGCTGTGTTTTCCCGATTATTCACCGGGGTGTTTCTGAAAGGACTCTTAGGAAAAGTTACCACATATGTGGCTGTTTTGGGGAATCAACAGCCAGCTACGGACAGAGGCGAGCTTCAAGTGCCCACACTTCAGCTCTTGCCTGTATCAGCTGCCTAGGCTAGGCTATTGCAAGCCAAAGGGCTCCAAAGACATTTTGTTCCCTTTTTGAGAGTGAGCTCCCTCTCTGGAATTACTGATCTGGGTAGCAAGTCACAACCATGTGTTGGCCTGAAGCCAGTCAACCATGTGTACAAAAAACCCCCGCAAAATTAAAAAAGTGGGGAACACTGACATCTCTGCTTTGAAAAATCTTTTTTTTTATAGAACAATGCACTTTAGAAACTTGAAAAAGCCCATAGCTCTCCAATGTTTAGCCTAAATAAAAATAAAGGAAAAGAAGCATCTTTTGTTCATTCCCTCTCTTCTAAGCAAGCCTGCTAGACTTTACTCTTTTGAGTGTCCAGCTCAGGATGAAGAAGACAAACCAGACAGCTCTCCTTCCCCCCAGGCAGGAGGAAGTCCACCACTGTCTTGAGAAAGGGTGGAGGGAGCTGTCTGCAAGTGCTTAGTTAACTTGAGAAAATAAAATTCAAAAGTATTTCTGGTACTTGTGATAAAACCTTGGAAAGCCTGGGAATAGGGTTTTTCTTCCTTTGCTTTTTCCCCACCCCACCCTCCAGTTTCATATCCAGAGTGAGTTTTCACCAATTAACATGTATAGATCAAAACTAACCTTATTTCTGTATCCAAACCAGCACCCAAACCTGAAGCTTTGGGTAGCTATGTCTGCTATTATCGATGTGTAGTATTACTGCTGTTCTTACAGACCACAATGGCTTTTCCAGAGCTTTCTGCTAAGCCTTCTTCATCTATGGTTACAAGGACAGCTTACAGACTTATACCAAACATTTCTATTTCTAATGTACTCCAGGGTAGCACATTAATGCTGCATTTGAGAGAGAGGATGGGAAGGTTACAGACCCCTTGGCAGCTATTGATGACTTGAGATCAAACCTAAATATCAGCAGATATAGTATATAGTATAGGAAGGAGCATAGACATCCTCTGTTCCTCTCCTCAAAGCTTGATACTTCTCCCGAGTAACTGCACTGGTAGGCTAGACATCTGTCCTTGCAAGTTAATGAAACTTCATATTGTTTCATAGCATGAGATACTTTTTGATTAAAAAAGCCTGTACTGTAAGAGCACAATTATTCAAGAGAAAATTCTCTTATGAAAATCTGGAGAAAAGGATAAAAGTATTTTCAAATGTTAGAATATGAAGGCTGATTCAGTTAAGTCTGTTTTTAATTGTGCTCTAATGAAGAGACTTGACTTTTTAAAGCTAGCCCAGGGTAACCTATGGCTTGATTAGGTTCAATTTGTGCTGTCATAACATCAGCATAGATTTCCTTGATTTTTTTTTCTATTTTGTAGAGAATGACTCTGGATTTTCTTTGAACTGATTTTCCACTTTTTTCTGGCAAAATACGTGTTTTTCATTTTTTTCCCCCAGACCACATAAGCAAACAGGCTGCCAAGTTTAATTCCCACTTTTTTCTTTTTGATGGACGCTTTTGGCGGGGCTTGTTTGCGTGGCTTTTCTGCCAACAATGTATTCAGCTCTTCTTCCTGGCATCTTAGCAAGTGAAGCAGCAGCAGCTAACAAAACAGTATCTTCTGCTAGCTGTATATATTGCAATTTATGCAGGCAGAAATTATTCATACATAGCAGAGGTGAGGAATGCTACTACACAACGCTACTATTTAGATGTAACAAACACTAAACACGTTTGCGGATCCCAATGTTCTACCTCATAATGATGTACAATGTTGAGAAAATATGTAGGTGGATATATTTCTTCCTTTTCCTGTTACCAAAAATCACATTAGCAATTTGTCAAATATCAGTTTTACCAATTATAATGAAATCACTTCCTAGTTGTAAGTAGGAACTTACAACTTCTCATATTTTCTTTTCCATCGTTTTTTTTATTTTTCACCTCGAACTGTCTTAGTACGGGAAATACATGAAAAAAATAGAAATAAAAAAAGAGGAAGAAATTATGCCAAAAAATGAGAGAGTGCCTGCCAGCTGGAAGAAGTGTAAGCATTAAATAACCATCCTGTTACAGAGGGAACAGATCCAGGGAAGACCAAAAATACAGACCATTATACTGCAATCAAGAATGAATCCCAGCGGCAACTAACGACAGGGAGACAGTAAACAGAATTAACAGATGTACTAACACCTCCTCATAAAAGAACCTGGAAAATTAGTCTGCTCAGATGATGACTCTTAATAAAGTCAATTAGGGATGGCATATATTCAAGCCTGCAAGCGCTGAGCAGGAAATACCCCCCACCTGAAGGGCTTCTCAGCCTCCCTAACGCAGTGCTGCTGGACCCTCGCCGACAGATGCCGTTGAGAAAAGCAGCGAGTCAACAGATACCTCCAGCAAGTGACGTTCACAACAGGTAGTTCTGGAGCACAGATGAAGTTATTTTATGACAGATCACAGCCTCAGCCTGGAGCTGAATACAAGGCCGAAGTCAGAGGCTGGAAGTAGGCAGAGATGCAGCTGGTGGGTGAGGGTCCCTCCTGGCAGGGTCTCACCATACCTGGCGATGCACCACAGCCCTGGCTGCTGCCCGTCCCAGCAAGAAAGGCTGCTACAGAAGACCCAAGATGTTAAGAAACATTTTACTCCACCTTTTGCTGAGGGAGAACCAAGTTTATCTAAACTAGGGTTGTCATTTGTCCAGTCTGTTCGTAAAAACGTTCACATCCATTTTAACTTGTATTGGTACTTTACTGCTCCTGCTGCCAGAAAACCTTTACCAGCATCTGATACAAAAACACCTTCATGTAATTTAGGGAAACTCCTTCTTGTCTTGATCTTGATCAAGACAAGGAGTAACAGCAGGACATCTGCTTCACAGCACATTTTTATTCATCTGAAGATGTAAGTTTCCCTACAGTATTTCCTTTTTTAGAATGTCTTCTGGATTCTCTTCAATTTCTTAGAAGTCCTAAAACCAAAACACTTTTAACTTAGGCTTTTTCAACTCCAAGTAAAGCAGAAAAGACCCTGACAGTACCTTATGTAAAAGTTCTCATCTGAAGAACGGAGCGCCATAGAGGGAATTAAGGAATAATTTCATGTCTCTGGCTCCTGGAACCCAGTATCTTCTGTTTGACTTGAAATGCGGGACCCCAGAAACCATTTGTGCTACATTTTTTTTTTTTAAAGACAAATTGGAGAAGATACAGAGGAAATCATTGTATAACACTGCAGATCATCACTTCTCTAATTCACTACCCTGTTAATGTTAAAAGACCTGCTTTCCAGCCAAGCACATTATAATGCTAAAACTCATTGTGTCCTGGATTGGGAGCAAGCCCTGCTCACCACTGAGCTGTCATATGCATTACAGATTGCTCAGACTCGTGTCACAAAAGACACATTAGGAGATCTGGGATGCTTTCTAGAGACAGAGCAAGCCAGGAAAAAAAAAAACTCAACCAGAACAGTCTCAAACTGAAATGACCATCAAAGATGCTTTAGAAAAAATAGATAAAATGAACAGAAGATTGCCAGAACCAACCAGATTTAGAGAACACTGTAATGAAGAACACAATCGGTGAGGGGAAGGATCAATATCAGCAGAGAAAGCTGTGCCTCTCCAACGTGCAACAGGTCTTTGATTCAGTCACTAAGATGCAGTCTTCCATTCCTAAGTTCTCATGGGGAAAAAAAAACCAGTAGAGAAGGGGCTGATAAAGGATAGGAAGCTAAGGACAGGAATAAAATGACTAGTTTTCTTAGCGAAATGAGACACTGAATAGGGTTGCACGGCACCTGTGGGTTAACAGTGAAGCAGCACATTTTCCAGGAAATACTAATGTGAGCAGGTAAGAAATCCGACCTTGAGGAGACTCTATAATGCTGATTAGGCAACAAAATGCTGGAAGAAATTCTGTGCTGATAAACACATAGGTCCTTGCAACAGGATACTCTGAATGACAAAGGTGCAACTCAGTTTACCAAAAAAACCCAAACAAAACCAACATCATAATAATAATAGTAGTAGTAATAATAATAACAATATAGTATAAAGATATATTCCTAGAAGAAAGGTCTACCAAGGGCTATTAAACACAGATAGGGAAACACAAACACATCTGGCTCAGGAAACTGGGAACCTGGGAAGACACTGGAGGTGAAACAATCCTTTACAGCCTCTCCCCAGCTTGTACTGTCTTCCCTGGCTGGGATGGATGGTGCTCACGTCTCAAAGGGGACTTAATACTAAAAGTTCACACCTTTCCATATGACACAATGTCATTTGCACAGATATCACATGATTTAAACATTTAAAAATATTGCTTTGCTGCGACAATACAGGAAAACCTATTTTGATAATGAGGCATTCTGTAGTTTCACATTTTTCTCATGTCTTCTTTCCCAGATCAAACGTTCTCATTCCTTTAAAGCTTGACTGCATTCACAGAAATTATGCTCAACAGATTTTAGTCCAAATCTCAAAAATGCATATACTAACAGAAACACATTTAAGTTCTATGAAAGCCACGACAACTTGAAGCTAGCTTTACACTGGTTTTAGTAGAGGTCCACAAAAATAAAGTTTTAACAATACAAAACTTTAAAAGAATCTTATTAAAGCAAATATCAGAGTTCTGAATGTTAAAGATGTTATCAGAGAGAAGGAATCCACGAGCCAAGAGGAAAGCAACTTCACTGCTAATGAGCCTGAATTATTATTGCTCTCTTACATCCCATTAAGATAGAGGCAAAACAAATAAGAGAGATCATTCCATTACCATATATTTTTTTACAGAACTTTACATGACAAGAATTAGGGAGGAAAATGTTTACCTTCTTCAATATAAATCTTCAAAATAAAAGAGTGCATACATGGAAAAGGAAAAGATATACCACAATAAATTTAAGAAAATTACTGCAGGTTTCAGAAAAGCAGTATTTCTTCTAATTATCAAGCTTCTCCCATCTGCAGATATAGCAAAATTTTCACTGAACACTGGCTAGAGGTCTAAATGTCTTTAATGTCCCCTGGACCTCCCACACTTGTGGTGGCACTCTCCCACAAGCTTCCCGAATGGTGAGAAAAGCACTAGAAGTGCAAGTTGTGTGCTAATTCTGCTTTCTTACCAGCCTTCTGCCCAGCATTGACTGACTTTGAAACTCTCCCTTCATCTCTCAGGGCTGAAATGCAGAAAGAGCTGCAGAGCAGGGACGAGTAACACAGCGCTGCTGTGTGTGGATTCCCTGCTGCTGCAGCTGGGGATGCTTTCTGCTCTGCTGCCCCTATCTCATTTCCCTATTTATAATCTTCCCCCTGCTGAACATGCTTCCCCCCGCATGCTCTAATGCTTTTCTGGGAAATTACTAATAACTTCACATCAATTGCAGCACTGCCATTCCGAATAGCAGCCACAAGATGGAACAAACATATTGATTCCACTTTTCAGTTTGACAAGACTATCACTGTATTGATCATTCCAAGTATTTAAAAACTCCTAAGATTACAGAATTTGAAGGTATAAGTCCTATTTGCCTCCTTTTTATTTTTGAACCTTAAGTCATCTGCTGAAGTTCTTTACTAGAACTGTGACAAACAAAACCATGCTTTCCTGCCCACAAGGAAACGCAGGATCTTTCAATCGCCTCATTTCAGGTGCTATGACTTCAAAACATATGGCAAGTAGCAAGATCAATTATAAAAACACAGAGGTTAAGATGTCTATTAGAAGGAAGGAAAAAATATAAAATTTGCCTTTTTCCTTATCATTTATCAGAGGCATAATCTCTTTGAATTATATTATGAAGAAATTTTATTTTTTTCTTTCAACCATTGATAGGTAATTTAGTTTTCTTTTTTCTTTCTAAAGAGAACAGAAAATTAATATCTAAAAAAAAATTATCTCATTTAGCAAGCCATATTCACCATGGAAAGTTTCCTATTTGCCACCAGTTAGTGGATTTTTCCCCCAGAAAAAGGAAATTACTTTTGACAAGCTCAGTTATGAATAGTGGCTGGCTTTGCTTGGATCAGAGTTCATAGGAAAAAAACTGTGTTCAAGGTAACCCAACTAGACTGCATTTCAGTAATTCACTGTACAGCAGGCAGCTTTGCTGAAACAACAGCAGTCCATTTTCCAGAGTCTGGAACAACAAATAATCAGCTAAACACCATTTTGGGGTTTTTTTTTTGGTGTTTTGGTTTTGATTTTACGTAAAGCAGCAACAATAGAAGAGATAGAGGACCTTTGAAAATACTAGTCAACAAGAAAAAAAAAAAAGAAAACAACACCTAGAATAAAGATCAGGAAAAGGGAACACTGTTTTTACTTTGAAGGAGAATTTCCTTACCTTGTTCATGGGCAACATATTTTCTCAACTTACATGGAAGGCCTACTGCTTATTCTGAAAGATGGAATTACCTTTTCAATCCAGACAGGCCCCCACTGCCTCCAGGATAGCTCACTGAGCAACGGAGCAACATCATCAGCCAAATGGTGAAGGACATGAATTTCTGAATAAGGTTATTTAACTTTACATAGTAAGTCACCTCAAGAAAAAAAAAAAAAGCAGCTCATTTGAAACTGCTGACACCTCTTTCTTGTTTTCTCTCATTTCTTTCTTTAAATAAGGTGGAATTATAAGACAGACAAAAAAAAAAAAAACAACCCAAAGAAGATTTCTGGGGTTTCATACCCTTCCTTACTTGACTGACTATAAGGAAACAACGGCCAAATGCCCCAAACCCCAACTCACTGTCAGCAAATGCAGGTTTGTAGTTTGTCACAGTCTGTCCCCGTGCGTTTTCTTCTGGCAGGATCATCTCACCAAGTTATGAACAACTTTTATTTTTCCTTCTGAATTCAGGTAAAATCCACCACAAAAAGGCTGAAGGAACCAGGGTGTGCACAGCTTTCTGAAGGACTCCATCTGTATCCCTCAGACATCTAGGTTTGTTTCCATTGGGTTTCCATTTCATTAAGGAGCCAAGATGCCTTAGAGCATGTGGTTTGAAAGAGTCCTCACATCAGGGCACAGAAGCCATTAGTCTTCCCAAAGCTACTGCATTAAATAACAAAACTTGCCAACTGTTTTCCTGATTGTACTTCCTTATCTGTCCGGCAAAGAAGCCTGTCTGTCTCCTCACTGTCTGAAACCCCTGATCCTTTCATACTGCTTTTGGAAAAATGAGAAGGGAGGATATCTAATAAGAGTCTGCAGCCTCCAGACTAAAAGTTCATTTAACTGAAGCTATTATTGTGCTGATAATCTCATAACACAATTTACGGTCTTGGGAAAAAACCCCAACAAAACAACAAAAATGCTCTAAGAAAAAAAACAAACCCAAAAGCATCTGCAGCAATATCCTTTATGCCAAGATGGAAAATCTAATTTTTGGAATATGTGACACCTGAAAAGCAATCCTGTGGGAAAGCACACTAGCCACTTGCCAGGCAGGGCCAAGCAACCAGAGAGAACATCCCAATCCAGTTGCCAACAAAAACGTAGGGCATTTGGTTGTTGTTGAATGCATATTTCTACTTCACAGGAACCTACTGAAGCAAACAGAGCAAGACTAGACAGTCAACATCTATTTTTTGGGAAAAAATATTCCCCAGTTCATTCTGTGATGAGACAGAAATAAAAACTAAATTTGCACCTCTGTGCTTAATTTTCATTCTGTGCTTAATTTTCACTAATTTTTGTATGTGTTTAGTGGCTCAGGAATTATAGTAATTTTCATTTTTAAGTGAAAAGAAAAAAAGATGCACGACTCAGCATGCAATGTGTCGTGTTCACAACGTTGTGAACACAAGACCCTTACAATTCAAGTATCTTTAGCTACATTTACTTATTAGTAACATTACACAGTCTTCATTCAACAAAGGATGCTGATGCTTGCCACAGCAGAGAAACTGATGGCCACTCATGAGAGAGACAGAGAGGGCTGCTGATGGTGGTGCACAGGGAGGTGCACGGGGAAGCACCCCCTGTCCCAACAGCATCCAGTGTGATACTCAGGGTAAAGTCTGTGGGCTCTACAATAGGAAGCATGGCTCTGACAGGACAAGTGAGTCTCATCAGTGGCCACAGATGCCCTCAAATCTCACATGATAAGATTTTTACTGTTGAATCAGACATTCCTGCTGTGATTGTTGACATACTTTTAACTCAAGTAGCCTTTCTTTTCCTTTTTTTTTTTTTTTCCTTTCCTCCATTTAACTAGAAAGACCTAAACAAATAGCAACACCATCCCGGAAAAGATTATGATCCTGGCACCGAGGATGTGGATTTGAGACTTCTCTTCTTATTCCCTCCAGCAGCTTTCCCTCTTCTCTCCTCCAACCACTTCTCTTGTTCTTCTTGGTCCTAAATTCATATGATATCCTGCTTGGAAACAGTACACCATCAAACTAAGCAGCACTGACATCTTTTCTATGGCGATCCAGGCCATTCTTTATGGAGAAACCAAACCTCAAAGCCATGGCCTAAACAGATGCTACTGGACAGGGATTGCCCCAGCAAAACTGCTACTACCTGTAAAGTACTACCTGTAGCATGGGCAGACAACGATTTATCAGCTTTAGCATCTGAATGACCCCAGCTATGTCCCAAGAGATATTCAGGCACCCTGTGTGTGACCCAGCTCCAGGGACATGAGCCTGGGTGCTGACCCTGTGCTCCAACAGGCCCCAGGGTCCACGTAAGCAGGCACAGGGTTTTAGTCTGTAGCCCAGAATGAACCCTAGAGACTTCAGAAGAACTAGGATAAACTAAGTCTTGACTATGCCCGGACATTGAATTTCCCTTTTTTTCCTGCAATGTGCCATCTCTGCTTCCATGTGGTTTCAGCATAAACTGCTTCAGAGGCTTAAAAATATAGAACCCACAAGTGTGACCCAGTCTTTCTGCAGTCAACAGAAGGGTCCACACCACCACCAAAAAATTACACGATAGGAAAGTATTTTGTTGACGACACACACCTAAGCCCAGAAAAGCCTTGGATGCTTTTATAAAAGCGTGGCTGTCCCTCACCACCTCAGCCAAGCACCATGGTCAGGAGGTTCTCCTAACCCCACCACCCTGAATTCTCCCTGCCATCCACCACCTCAGAGCTTCAGCTTTGCTTTAGCTAATAAGTTTTAGAGATCCAGATTTCAGTTTATTTAATTTCTCTGGCAGTGCTGACAGCCAGAAAACTTACGTATAAACCACAAAAAGGAAAGAGGAAGGAGAATGACAGACAAGAAATAAAATGAGCTAATAAATTCAGTTTTATTCTCGCAGGTTGTCAGTTCATGCAGATTTTGACACCTAGAGTGAATATCTGACTGCTTGAAATTACATTATCATGCCACAGCCTGAACACGTTCAATATATTGGCAGTAAGGGGAGGGCTGCCTCTGTCTGCCCTTCCTCTGTCAAGAGAGCTAAAAGATTCTGCAGTCTCCTTCCCCACCACGTTGCCACTAAAACAGTTTTCACTTAAGGTGCTCGGAGCATAAAGCAACCAGGTCTGCCCTTAAGGAGTGTACTTAGGAGGGTATTGAGTAGGGTTTTCTAGGGAAGGCTGCCCCGATTCCATTAGACAAGAATTCAAAATATTTTTTTATTAACAAGAAAACAATACCAAACATTTCAAAAAGCCTTCTAAATACACACAAATATATATGACTACATCATATTTTAAACACCAGACTATTTAGTGGTCAGTGCCCCATCTCTGTTACTTAGGCCATATATAAAAATTTAACTTTAAAAGGATTAATTTTAAAATTTATATTAACAAAAATGGCAATTGGAGGCACTCTCTTCTTCTGGATGATAAAACACTGAAGTTCTAAAAATCATTCTGTTTCAACTTTAGACAAACAAAGTATCAATCAGTAATTAGTTTTAGTTACCTTTAGACAACTTTAGAAGACTACTCTCCAGCTTAAGCATGCACAAAATGTGCATTGTGAAGATAACATTGCACTGAAGATAATATTCACACCACACAGATTCTCTTGGTTTCCATTCACCCACAATGGTTACTTGCCAGCTAATTATTGTTAAGTCATCACTTACTGGGAACCATTTAAGTGTTGTCTCCTTAGATGTGTCTTCCTGCTGCTTTTACACGAACAAACCGCGTGAGAACTGAAAATGCGAATACTCAAATCAAGACTTAAAAAAATTATCAAAACACTCAAAACGCCTCCATACTGAAACTACTGTAGATCAAAACCAAGAGATTTCTACTTTCTGGAAAGCATGCACTGAAAAAAAAATGTTTAAACCCACCGTCTTCAGGATTATCACATCTTCTATTTCGGTACCTTAATAGTAGCAGTGCATAATGCGAAGTTGTGGATGCACTTCATACTTTAATGCATTTATATCTTAGCTTTTAAAGATAAATTTGAAAATAGTCATGACAGTGCTAACAATTAAGAGCTTCAGTGTCAGTTTGGAAATTGCAAAAAAATTCATTTGACTGGCAGAGCTGTAAACTAACAAAACCTCAGCGACTATGGTGTAAACCCAAAAACATTCAATGGCTTTAAAATCAAGACACGATACATTCAACTGGAGATGTCTATAATGGTAACTATCTTACATAAATCACATGGTAGTAGAGTTCATTTGCAAGCATGTACTTACAAAGCTTGCTTTTGAGTTACCCAGAGTAGTCACTAATTTCAAAAAATCAGTATGGGCTATGAGGAACATCTACTGTATGCACAAGACCCTTTTCTGTCTGTGGCTATATATTTATCAGAGATTTTCTGATTAAAAGATCTTGCCTTAGTAATTAATAGCTCTTGAGGGCTACATATTTACACTTTTCAACTTGAATAGAATAGGATAGAGTAGAGTAGGGTAGAACAGTTGGTATTACAGTTAGAAGGGACCTACAACAATCATCTAGTCCAACTGCTTGACCAGGACAGGGCTGACCAAAAGTTAAAGCTTGTTATTAAGGGCTCTGTCCCAATGCCTCTTAAATACTGACAGGCTTCAGGCAATGATCACTTCTCTAGGAAGCTTGTTCCAGTGTTTGAGCACCTTATCTCTAAAGACATTTTTCCTAAAATGTTTATTTTTTGAATATATATAAATATCCACAACAATGTCTAGCCAAGGACTTCCATGGCTTAACTACATGTTGTCCAAACCACCACATCTTTCTGCTCTTTCCTGGATCTGGCAACTGCCCATTCCTAGGTCTCACACTGAAAACGCCCACAAGCAATAGTCCTTGACATAACTTCTCCATACCTCCTGCAAATTTGCCTTCTCATGTCCTTCCCCTTGTTTACTTCTTCCTCATCTGAAGAGTCCTAATCTTTGTCATTCCTTATCTGGAATGCTTACCAATACTTAAAGGGAGGGTGTCAGGAGGATGGGGCTGGTCTTTTCTCAGTGGTGCCCAGTCACAGGACAAGAGGAAATGGACACAAACTTGAGTATAAGAAGTTCCATCTAAACATGAGGAGGAACTTTACTGTGAGAGTGGTAGTGCACTGGAACACGCTGCCCAGAGAGGTGGTGGAGTCCCGTTCTCTAGAGATATTCCAAACCTGCCTGGACAAGTTCCTGTGCAACCTGCTCTNNTGGCGGGGGGGTTGGACTAGATGATCTCCAGAGGTCCCATCCAACCCCATATGATTCTATGATCTGGAAATTATTCCACCCTTTCATCATTGCTCCTACCCATTTCTGAGTATTTCACAGTTCTCCAGATCAATTTTGGGAATGGGTGTTCACAAATGTCAAATGAAGTCAAACACAGCCACACTACAGATTTATACACAATGAGGTTCTTTGTTTTATTCTCTATTGCTTTTGATTTGCCATTTTTTAAACTGCTACCAAGAACTGAGCTGATGCTATAGTAGAACCATCCACCACACACACGGTCTCATTCCTGACAAGTAATAGTCTGCTCAGAACCCATTGTTTTCTCTGTGAAATAAAGATTATCCACAGCAAACTACTTTCCTGCCTTCGCTGAAGGCAAGGTTGGCTTTTATCCCTGGACTACACAAGGACGATCCTTTCTGTTCTCATTTCAATCTCCAAAAATATAACATGGACATAGCCTCTTCTCTTATACAGTTTCTATGACCTTAGAAGACCTGTGTCAATACCTTAGACTCATTGTTCCGCATTTAGGAATTTCCATTCTACAAACAATAGCTTCCTATAGAGAAGCTGGAGAAAACTAGCTCCCCAGGCTACTGCAAGATATAAAACCCAGAAAAGAATGCAAAAGAGAACATCAAAAGCAATCCTGTATTCGTGCTCTGAAAGGCATAAATAACAAACTTGGCAAAATTGTCACAGAAATGAAAATTCATCATTCTCAACTCAATACAGCTAGGTCCTTAAATAAAAGAATATAAATTACTACATAAGTTTGTGGGTATTTAGCTCTTAGGACTCTTCTGCTACTTGGCTTCAGGTTTCTTGTGTATTAACATAGGCAAAAGCCAGAAATTTTCAGCCTAGTACAACATGGCATGAAAAAACACATTTTTTCATTCTGAAGCAAAATATTGTAATTATCCTGCATTCTGCTTCTGTGAAAAGGAATGCAATAGAGAATCATATCATTAAAATAAAAGCATGTTATTAATAAAATTCAGATCTTTTTACTTTTGCTATTAATATAAGTATGTATTATGAATTACATACAAGATTTTAGTGCTGCAATCTTAATCAATAATAAACTGCTTATTTACTACATGCAATTGACTCAGACTAGTAAATTAAAACAGATTGGGAAGGCACATTTTCTTGCTCTCGTATAATTGCATAATGCTGCAATGTTTGGAATGCAAACTCCACAGGGGAACATTAAAAAAATATTGGTTTGTAAATTAAAGTCACTGAAAAGTAAATGTCAGCTGTGAAAACATTTCCTTTAATATTCCATTTTATAAGTTGGTTCATCAGTCCATCATCCAGCTGAGGCCTGAATTATCATTGACTTCATGGTTCAATAAATTATTAATACAAAATGGTAGAATCTCAGGGAAAGATGGTGCTTTGGAGCATACACAGCAGATTAAGAGTTACAAAAACGGGCCAGAAATTTTGCTGTGAAGAGTTAATGCAGTAAAAAGGGAACAGCTGGAGACTATTAAAAGCACTCATTAGAGGGAAGAAGCAGCAAACTGTTCTAATTGGGTCAGCTGACAGGTGGCTGAGCTTCAGCAGTGCCCTCCCGGCAGCCCCGTCCCAGCCGCAGAGATTGATGCTACTGTGTGATGCTGGAACCAGACCTACAGCTGCAAAGCTCCCGAGCTCCTGCAGCTCAGGACGTCCAATGACCAATTCAAACCATCTCAGCACCGATACACAACACAGGGAGCAAAAGAACTACTCTATGTATGGGGGTAAGTCAGGGAAAACACTGAGGCTGCATAAAACGTGTAGTCTCTCAGCTACGGCTCAGAAGCCAGTAAATGAAAAATGTGCTTTTTTATCTATGTATTTAACTCCCTAATATCTGGTGTGCACTGCACAGACTTAGGCACATCATTTTAACCTCTGCATGCCTCCGATTTCCAATCTAAACAACGTTAACCAAGTTCACTAGAACTTCCCCAGAAGTTCCAAGGTTCAATCAATGGGCAGGTGTAGCCCCTTGTGAGGTCCTCAGCAGAAAAATTCCATATAGAAATGAACACCCCTCCACCAAACCTGCAGACAGGCAACTCTCCCACTGCCTCTTTTATACAGAAAAACACTCGTGAGAGTGACAGTCAGGAGGTGGAGGCATGGGCTCTATACCATTGTCTCTTCTGCAGGCCATGTCCCTGGCAGACTGAAAAGCTTCAAGAAACATCTAAAGCCATGAAGGAGAAAGTTCAGTGTGTTAAAAATCACAATAAAATTACCCATGGTTAAATATTTCTATTATCCAGATAAAGACAAGAACTAAGACAGCTAGCTACTGTCAGAAAATCAATGCAATTGATAAAAGAATATTCTTCATTGTAGATAGGAATTTGGGGATATAAATAATAAAATTGGTTAAATGTATTTAGCACATATTCCTACATTAATGAAAAACACTGCAGTCACAAAAGAAAATTCTCAAAATTCAGGAATACAAAAAATTATTCTGTGGAGTTCAACCATTTAGCTTTTTCTAGAATTTTGTTTGAACCTTATGAAATAACCTAAACAGCACTGGTTTAAATATTTAGCACTTCAAGTCAATCTTTGTCACAACACAGGTCCTTATTTTAAAAAATTTGACTTGAAAGTTTTCTGACGTCCTTTGAATTTTATTTCCCCCCTTTGCAGTAATCCTAAGACACTTTTTTACAAATATTTTAACATTTAATTTAAAAGACAAAAAGACAGATGCTCCTTTATGGGATTACTTGCATGAGTAATCTTCAGCATAACTGAGGCTGAATGCTGTTAGAATATTTTTACTTTTAGCTGAGAAAAGCATATTTATTTTCAGAGATGAAGTTGAAAGACTATGCTGAGCCTGACAAAGATGAGGTGCAAACTTAACCTCTAATTATAACGAAAATCTGAAACATCCCACAGAAGGTGACAAGTTCTTAATTTACTGAACCATCTCTTTTTTTACACAAAGCCTTTCTTTTCTGACAAATTGGCTCAAAGATGTTTAGATCTTGTACTTGAGGGAGTTAGGAGCTGTGCTATTCCTCAGCCTAACAGAGATCAGAATCGCATATAACCCAATTTCCTGCGAGTCAGGCAACAATACCCAGCCCACGCTGCCTCACACACTCCACCAGCCTCAGCTCTCAGGGTTTTAGCAAGTACTAAGGAAAGATGAAAAGCCCATTCATACCTTTTATATTTGATGTCTCCCACTGTAGTTGTAATAAATACTAGGTAATTACTAATAAACCTTCTGGAAAGGACACTTTTAACACAAAACTTTCCAATATTTATGGTAGTCCCCTCTCTTTATCAGACATGCTTCCTTCCTTCTTCACACTCAGGCCTTAAACTAAATCGTCTGGTGCATATAATTCTTTTCCTTGGTACCAGCAGCACTCACAGCTGCTCTGATACTCGCTATATAGTGTATTTACTCTAAGAACTCTAACTCAACCTGAAATGCGTTCACCACAACAGATTCAAGTTCACTTTTGTGAATTTATCTCATCTGACAAGACCGTAGGGTAGGGTTACTCTCTCATGAGTGTCAACTTGAGACTCAACCCGAGTCGCTTGCTGCTGTTTCGGACCATTACCTCTCCGCCGTATCCCACACTAACGCGGTGCCACTATTTATTTTGGGGAAGCTTGGTACCCATCTCTGCAGGTGGCTGACAGGAACCCATGCCAGCAGAGACAGCACCGGGCCAGGGCTTTGCTGGCTCACCTGGGTGGAAAGCCTCACGTCGCAGCAGCTGCCTCTGCCATATCTGCCTCGTGAATAAAGGGCTTGTTTTCCATCCCGGCTTTCAACCAAATTTTGGTAAACACAGACATTTACCAAAGCACTTTAAACCATTTATCTGACTCCTGAATGAGTGGTTGTTTCCTCTGGAACAGAGTCAAAGCCTGAAGCTCTCTTCACCGTTCACTGATCATCTGAAATTTTTCTCTGAAAATTTCTGCCTCCATTTCTGATCTTTACAATGTCAGCAGTTCAGATTTTCAAAGTTAAAAAAATCAGCTCCCAAAGTACAAGACTTCAAGGTGTTTTTTTTTCACCTCCCTTTTTTTCCTTACATACTAGAACTGAGGGGAGGGAATGCCTCCATTAAGGATTGTTGCAGGCTAGGGTCTACCACAGGCAACAGGGAGGGAATGCCTCCATTAAGGATAGCACAACCCAATGGCCAAACACAAGTTCCTTGGATACAAAACATGATCTTAAAATGCTTTTCTCCCCTTCAGAGCCTGCTTCATAGAGGTGCTGAGCTCTCACTCTTTCACACTGCAGTTTCTGAGAGAAAACGCACACTGCCCTTCAGCTTTTTAAGGGAGGAGACCAGTGTTGGCAGCTATTGACCAAGATGCCAGGGATGGCCTGGAAAGACTCCCAGTTGCCTCCACCACTTTCCAAGAGATAGGAGGCCAGGTTGAGAAAAGCACAATTAGCCCCCAATACCCCAGCTTCAGAAGATGTACATCTTTCCTCAGGCAAACTCGTCTCTCCTGGTAAAACAGAGGAGTTATGTTTATCGCTTTTCCAGTCCATTTTGAAAGTCTAAAACTGCTGTCAACACAAGGCTTCTCAGGCTCTTCAACGATTATTTCAACCTTGTGGAGCATTCAGCAGTTTGTATTTTCCTAGCTGATGACCCAAGGCATGAGGGAAGAAGAAAAGTAAAGGCTTCTTGCATCTTCCCCCCACCCCCATTCACGTATCTGCTCACAGTCAGGCACCCCTCATCCCAAATGACTTGGGTTTAATACTGTGATCAATACAGAAGCTATTTAATTTGCTAAATCTAAGCTTATTCTTCAAATAGTCCCTTGTAAAAAAGCAATGTTTTATGAGAGTTTTCAATTAAAATTAAAAGAAAAATAAATGAGGGAAGTGCAAAAGGTGAGGCCAGCAGTCAGGCCAGTCATTAGCCCTGTGCTGAAGGGCCACACTGGCTCACTTTCAGAGCCAAAACCAGCTGCTTAACTTCTCCACAGCTAGATCAGGCAAGTGATTTAGCAGACTTCTGAAGCTACCATTCCACAAAATCCATTACCTGAGTTTTAAAACATATGCCAGCAGATTTCTTTGCACCACTGAGGAAAAGATTAAAATGCAGTCATGCAATGTATTATATGGTTGGATAGCACAAGTCTTAAAAATGCTTAACATTCAGAATGAGTGTCTTTTGTTAAAATGAATTTCTCTGGCAGGTGGCCTATAAATTAACTGTGACAGGAGCAACCACCCTCTTTGGACAGTGCAATTGACAGCCAAAGTCTGACAAAGAGGGAGAGAGGACAGATTCCAAAAATGTTTCCAGGTTTCTAACACTGAATTACTGACAGAAAAGATCAAAACAAAAAAGCAAAACCAGTTTTTATACAGGATGCTGCTGGTGCCTCACACTGATAAACTGCCTTTTGAACAAAATGGCTACTACTAACCTCAGATGACCATTTTTAATTTCATTACAGTTTTTGTACCGATCTGTGTATATATACGCACATACGTGCATGTACACATAAATAACTGATTTCTTAAAGAACACCCCAACACAAACGAAAACACAAACAACAGGATTTAGACCCATTCATTTCCCTTCTGCTTGAAGTAAAATTTCACTGCCCGCCTGTATGTGTCACATCTTAAACTGCACAGGCAGTACTGAATTAATGCCAGCTTTTCCAGAGTCAGTGAGTTGCGAGAGGTGCCAATCACTGCATGCTCCACTTCACATGAGAAGCAGAGGCACTCCAAGTAGAGCACAGCCTGTACCGCTCGTTTTTAACATTTTCAAAAAAAAAAGAAAACATGATATTGCTAAGAAAAGAATAATGTAGTAAAAAGCCCACCCTGCATTCATTTCTGACAACGTCCCATCCCATTCACAGATGAGGAAAAATCCATACACACAACGTGCAAAGCTGTTGGGACTGCCTTCTGACTCTGCACACCAAGTGGTCAAAACCTGCTCAGATTACGGAGGGACCTGCTCAGATAGGGATGGTATCTCTAGCCATATAGTAAGTAAGAAACCCCATATAGCAAGTAAGAAACCCTTTGCAACATTACTGAATCTGTACAGCAGATGTCATTAAAGTTTAAGGCTATACACTGATGCTACCCCTCTTCATTCATTCATAATTTATAAGCTTATCTGTGCCGGCTTTACATGACAAACAACAGTAGTAAAGTACAAAAGAAATCAACACAGACCTGCCATCCGGAAAAAACCCCAGCCCTTCTTGGGTCTGCCTGACCTCAGCTAGGACTGAAATGTGTTGCGTGGCAGTCCTTCAGAGCTCTGTTCTCTACAGCTCACCCACACCACATCCTGTACTCCAGTGCCCCTCCAAAACACCCTCAAAACATCCTCTCTGCTATCCAGAAGCCACAACCCTCTCTAAGACCACACTACTTAGATGTGAGGTCTGGCCTGCAACCGCTGTGTCTCTACCTTCACCTCTGGTGAAAGCCTGAGTCCAATAAAACTCCTTTACAGAGAGAGTAAAAATTAATTTGACCTTTTTGCCTTCTTATGGAGGTGCCAGTGTGCATGTGAAGAGATCAGTATCAAGCAAACTGACCATCTCACTATCTTCTGTGTTTCTCATTCAGCATTTGTAGAACACCTTCTGCCACAGGACTGGGGTCTGTGACAAAGGCTGACAGCCGTTATGACAGTTCAGCAGCTGGACAAAATTAAAAATTATTACAAACAGCTTATCCAGCATTATTGCCACCTTCTTAATTCAAAAAAGGCAATAAAACCAAGAACTGAGATCAGAGCCGTGGTGTAAAGAACACTCTGCACAACTTACCAGCAAGAACATTAGAGGCTTGGTCTCACTGAATTGCTCCATTCCCCAATTTTCCCCTGAGGCTGCACAGTTACAGACATAGTTTCAACCTACAGATCTGTCTGAATATTCACAGTGATAAATATAGGCAAAATTATTATGCCTAACCACTACATGGTGCAAATCCAACACAGTGAAAAGGCCTTGATTCAACAATGGCAATCGGAGACTTTCTGTCAGCTTATGCAAGACCCAACCGGATCACTGAATTCATCAGCAATAGTCTACATACTAAAGCTGACCAAACTAAGGACCAGGCAAGACAGAGGAAAAAAGGCAAATGGAAGATGCCTCAGTCACACACTTTTCAAACATCCAGTTTGAACATCAGCATTATGTTTAATGATGCTGGGAAATCGGTACTTAGAGCCTTTTATTTTAACATACCAGGTATCTTTCCTCCTGCCTCATGCTGGGAGTGCGGATCATGTGATTCTGTTCTCCTCTCCAGTCTCCGAAACGTCGAAAAAAATAATTGGATAGAAATCGATTGACAGGATCTCTAATAATGTTGATGTACACTGGTTGGTCTCCTCCAAACCTGATGGGAAGAAAAATAGGTGAATCTCAGCAGAAGGTTCCACACAGGCACATCTTTCATCTGAATGTTTTCAAATTACTCTCTACAGTAGTTCAGGGGTTTTTACAAGGTTAGGAGTGAAACTGAGAAGCTTACAAGTATTTCCCAAAATTTGGTAAAAGCACGTAAGATCTCTTTAGGATAAATGGTAAATACGATTTCTTGTTAAAAGCTACATTTGTACTACAAACATTTTAGTTTAAGACCACTTTTTCCACTGTGTCAATAGTTTTGCTTCCTGAGTTTTCTCCTTGCTGTTTGCAGCTGAAGAACTTTCTGCAGCTGAATCCAAGGATGAACATTTCTTCTTCTCAACACACGTTTCCCATCTGGGAAGTCATGTCCGAGCAGGCGCTGCCTAACACTAACCACAGCCTTCACCTGTACGCTAAGTGTAGTAACATGCAAAGGATTTTGTAACATTCAAGCTTATTTCAAAGGGCTTCCTTTGGATGAACTGATAGATAGGAATGGTATTTCCATCTTTATATTTGCTGGAACATGTGCAGATCTTCCTCCCCTCACCCCTAGCCTGCACTGCTGGCTGGACCCAAGGTTATTCTGTGATTATGCAACACTTTATCTTTGTACTGAGCTTCATGAAGATCTTTTTTTTCAAAAAGTCAATTTGAGAAAAGGGAGCTTGAAAGGTTGGTGGTCATTTTCACAGTATTGACTGCATATTTTATGTCAATACACAGCATCGGGAGAACACACCTCACTGGAAGAAAATATACAAAGCAGCTTACACTCTTCCATGGTCAAAATTAAAGAAGGGACATTTATGCTATGGAACAGACTTACGGACTACAAATGCTGTGAGATAAAGAACAAAATAAAACCTTTCTGGATGGAGAACTTCATAGGATAAATTCAATTTAGAATTTACCTGGTCTAAGAATATGAGTTATGTTTCTTCCTTCTGTTTCCTCAATTTAGGAGAACAATTCTTATCTAAGCTCTAGCTTATGCTTTATTGTTGGGAGCTTAATGATATAGCCATATTTAAGTATTTAAATGCTGTTCTGATGATTTTATAAGTCACAATTTATCTATTTTCTTTTAAAATGTAAAATATTATATTTGAAGAGAGAAATCTGAAGATACCCTTTTGGTTAAAAAAACTTCTCAGCTTTTCTTCATCTTTTGAGTCAGATGAATAATTGAATATGTATAATAAAAGATCAGGGCCCCTCATAAATATTAAAGAACGAGCAAAAAGGTTTAAAAATATGAATTCTAGTAAAAGACAAGACAAAAAATCCCGTACAAATTCAAGTTGATTTTTATTCTGCATGATTCCCCAGACCACTAAATATGGCCTGCAAAGGCTTGTCTCATGAATAACTATGCATATCAGTAATTTCATTGACCTCAGTGCTGCAGGATCACTGCCATAATTTGAAATTGCACAGACAGCATAAAACTTTAAAACAATCCAATTAAAAGGCAGATGCTCCTTGCTTCCTGATTAGCGCACAGCCCAGTTTGGACATGGGTGTGTAAGGGAAGTATCCTGAATTCTTCTCTGAGCTTGTCTTTGCTCTTTTTTGTCTCTATACAGAAATAAAACCTACATTAAAAAAAAGGCATTCTTGCAAATATCATAATACAATGAGGGCATTAAGCTTTGACACTGCTTATTCAAATAGAAAGTTTTTGGTGAACGCCATGGCTGCTAGCTATGAAACCTAACTTTTTCAAGTGAAATTGCTGCCAGGAACAGATTGCATCTGAATTACTGAACACGTTATCTTCCTTCTGCTTGATTCAGATCAGCAACAATCTAAAGACAGAAGGCAACGGAGAAGAGCAAAGAAAAGGGGAAGCAATGAAGACAGCAAGAAGTGATGACAGCAGCAGCAAGATGTCTTTAAGACAGAAACAGCAAGATTAGAAGATTCAGAGAAGCAAGAGAGCAGGGATAGCCTGATGGGTTTTATAGAGAACACTAAGCTGAAATACTCCTCAGAAGGAGAGAGAAATCAAAAGCAGGCAGCTATTAGTTGGCTAGATGGAAATACTCAACACATATTGTCTTTTCTGAAGGAAAAGAATGGTCGAATTGCATAACCAACCCACCAAAGTGTCTGAGACCATCATTTTACTGGTAAGGTCATCTCCCTGAACACAGGAATTGTAAATTCAGTACCAACAGCTCTGAGAGAAGAGGCACATGCAAGCTTGTCTGTCCCAGCTGAGATGGGAGGTCACTCCTTCACAAAGAGCTGCAGAGGAACTTCTCATTTCTGAAATGGAGACCATGCTCCCCCAAACACAGAACAGCTTTATTTTCTCATTTCCTACAGACAGTCACCAGCCTGGTCTATACCCAGCTGCACTTGCTCCACCGGCCAACAAGCAGGGAATTTTTTTAAAAAATAAGTCTGTTCTGGCTCTTATTCCAATCTATTTTTTTTTTATAAAAAAAACCCAACAAAACCCACACCCATAGTTTATAATACTTCAAATTCCAACTATTTGTTTCTATGGACTGTACTGAGACTCTTTTATGGAAGCTAAGCAGCACTCACGTGGCATTAAAAACCCTACTGGTTAAAAATCAATAACCTGAAGCTATTTGGAAGAAAAAAGGGAAATCAATGCTCCATTTGTTCAAGTATGCTCTGCATATTTTTAGGTACTCATCAATCACTACATATTAAATGTCACTTAGCTCTTCGGACTGAAACTTTTCAAATTAACAACACCCACATGAAAATTCTTCTGCAAACAATAACATATTGTGCTCTCATTATACATCATGTCACCATATTTATACTCTTATCTATTGTGAAAGATGCAGAAAGGGGCACAATTTCTAGGCTTGAGCAGAAGGCTTGCCTTCTCTGAGTGCCATCAAAATTGGATCCTACATGGTAAAAGTCCCCGATCGTTCTCATGCCCAGCAGGACATCGCCGCAACTGCGTAGAGTGGGCTGGAAGCCACCACTCCAGCAGAGCACTGAAAATGTATGCACCAATCTTCTGCAGTGCTCTTCCTGACCTATTTAATATCTATTATGAAATCCCATTAGTTTTAAGTGCTCTGTTATGACAAGTATATTTTTGGAGTCCTCATCAAAATAACTAGCATATTTGCAGGCTTCACTCAATGATACTTAGGTTCATTAATAATATATTCCCCTATCCCTTTATTAATAAAAGGGAGACAAAGGCCTGAGAGGTATGCCAGATGTTGCAAGTTTGCCCCTTAGAAGAATGTCTCTGATGAATTCCAATTTTATTATTTACTTGAGCAAAATCTTTGATCAAAACCATGTACAAACCCTTCATAAGATGAGTTTAAAAAAAAAAAAAAAACCCAAAAAATAAAAGAAAGAAAAAAATTCAACCAAAGTGATTTGCTTGGCTGTAAAACGAAGGATCTCTCAGCACCTGCTATTTTTCAATTATTTTTGAGAAAGGTTAAATATAAAGGCAGTCCTGTCACTTTTCTTTAGGAGGCTGCTGCATTTCCGTTCAGCACAAAACTCTTCACACAAGCAGAGGCAGCAGCTTCATCCCTGCAGGCAAACCACATTCCTTGAGAAAAAGAAGGTTCCCAACCCATTCTCTGTAAGGACTCTGCCTCTTACTCTTTAACATAAAATGCCTCCCCTTAAACAAATGAGCTGGTAGTTAGAAATACAATATAACTGACACAATCAAGAACTGACAGTCACCTAATGTTAACAGGGAAAGGCACATTGTGTCCTTATTAGAGAGGAAGCAGAGTCTCTTTTTACAGCCTCATACAACTGAGAATCACACGCCGAGAGCCCAAGCAAGATTTACACATCAATTCTTACAGCTTTGTTACCTGCTCTGCAGTACAACTTCAAAGGGAGACCACGTAAAGACACTAACGTACAACTTCCATTTTTTAGGACTTCAAATACGATGAAGTTACATCAAAATATATCTTCTGAAAAAGGTATCTTGAAATGAAAAGTTACTATAATGTCTTGTATCAGCATACACATGTGACAAAACTTCACTGTTCTGCACGCAAGGCTGCAAGAACCTCTGGGATGTTCCAAGGACCATCCTCAAGGATAAGTTGCTATGTTTTCTGCAAAGATTCCCAGAGGAGTGGGATGAGGTCCTGCCTGGGACTATATGGTATTGCCAGCCTCCAGAATTAAGGAATTTCTCTCCTTGCTTTTGTCTGTAGTGCCTTACTTTTGTGCCTTCACCCTATGCTGTGGCCATGTTTTCAAGCATTTTTTTAGAATTAGGAGGAGAAAAAGGGAAATAAGTTGATACAAATCTTTTTGTTTCCAAACTGTGTCCTTGGCTGGCCTGGCCTGGCCATGTGTGTGGGGATCCAAATTTCCCAGTGGTTGAAGGTTAGCAGTAAAATAGTGCAAACTGGCAACACCCCACTCATTAATTACCCTTTCTGGAGCTGTGATTTGAATAGTAGAAGTTTCAGCTTCTGCAGTGATGTGTCTGGGTAATGCCATTATAAAAATCACAACTGAGTCCTTTGGGAATTGCTTAGTACACTGCCTCAGACCAGTGAATGGCTAAAAGATTACACTATAAAGCCTCGTATTTCTCTATTTCACTATCCTATAAATCTTCCAGAATATTTTATGTTGTATTGCTGTCAGTTTTATTACATTCATGCATGCTAAACAATGGGTTGGTTTTTTTCCTATGCCTTTCATTATGCTGAGGTTATCAAAGTAGTTTAATATATAAACTCATAATGAACAGCACCAACACTGATACAAATCCTGCCTGGGTCTGTATAGCATGCCCAACTCAAGTAAAGGCAACACTCAAGAAGAAAATACTAATTGTGTTTTCATTTATGTAATGCAAAGAAAACACTAACTCTCCACAAAACACTTAAAACTCTGCATTATTTAAAATCACTGAATTCCAGATACCTTGTATCCAAGACTTAACAAAGGTCTGGCTCAGGATCTCTCTGGACCTCTGATTAACATTTCATTATAACTCAGAGATGCAAATGTTGCACAGTATACAGAGGAACATAAAAACTAATTATGAATTATTACAATAAACTCCCAAGAAATAGTAGAACAGCTGATAACAGCTCTTCAGAAAGTATTAAATCAACAAACATGATAAGTAGAAAAGATACATCTTCACAATAGGATGAGACCACAGATTTGGCTGAGATAGTTATGTTCACATAAAATCTCGGGACCTGACTTCTTAGGAAGGCTATAATGCAAATGATGTTGCAATGTACTCGGCACTGCATATTCAGCTTCTCGTCTGAATACGTTTATCAAAAGTGTCATGGATGATTCCAGCTGTCCTATGCAAATGGCTGTCACAGAGATCTACTCAACATAATGCCAGGAATGTCCATATGGAAACTGAAATAAAGTAAATTGAGTATAATAATAATAATAAAAAAATATATATAAAATGCACTGTAACTTGGTGGTATATAACCAGTATAAAATGTACAGAATACAACAATCAATGTAACTGAAATTGAAAACATGGCTGCCCCGTCCCAGATGTGAAATTCTACGTAATCAGCAGCAAACTGAGGGAGCTGTGGATACCATTGTGCTTGAGGCTTTGAATCTACACGATAATGTGTGAATCAGAAGATAAGTGCAAAACTACTCATAACATTTTCAGATGACAAAAGGTGCAAAAGGAGAGACTAATGAAGGGAACAGGTTGCTGATTGAGCCACAGGGCAAGCACGACACAAGCAAACATCACGCACAAAATAAACCCCAAAGTATCTAGAACCAGATGCAGAGGATGCTCACAGGGAAAGAGCAGTTCTGGCCGTGTGCCTCCACAGATTACCAGCAGCACGCGTGACCTTACAGGCCAGAACAGTTCTAGTTTCCCTTTTTCTGAGAAGCAGGAGCAGAGAGGAGCAAAGACCTGGCACAGCACCAATGTGACCATGAACAGAGTTCATTTTATGCAAAGGATGCACAAAGGTCACTGCAGAGTCACAAGGATGAAAAAAAATAATTGCTTTGCGGTGGAAAAGTGTCAAGAAACCTCATCTTTTGAAAAGAAAATAAGAAGTAAAAGTATTGAGGAGGCTGGGAGGTGGCTGCACCATGGTGTATAAGAAACTACACATGAAAGCTTACATAGGGGAAAAAATTTATAGGGGTCATCCTTACATAGTGGGCAAATGTACTCTTGAGAGTCAAGAAAAAAGAGTACATTGGAATAGTCAGAAAAATTAAGAGGAATAAAACCTCACAATTTACAGTCTGAGAGAACAATTCTATATTATAAGAATTTACCACAGGCAGGAAATTCCCCATTACTGGTGATTTTGAATCAAGACTTGAATTTGCTTTCTGAAAGATGAATGGTTTAGGTTCAAACCTAAATAATCTGTATTATGCATTACACAAGGGCAAGAAAGAGAAGAAATTACTTGGGAGTGCCTTGGGACTGCCACAATCCATCTTTTTGCCCAAAGGCAGGATAAGCTGTATAACTGCCACTAACAGCTCCAAAATCCTCAAGTACAATGTGTTCTGTTGCTTCATTCTGTTGCTTCTGTTGCTCTTGTTCAAGCCTTTGCCTAAATATCTGATCTAGAACTCTGTCGACGCAACTTAAGACAACCGCTTCTGCTACCATTACTCATAAAGAACTGTATTGTCCCTTTATCTTTGCAGAACCTTTTAAATGGAAAATTCAAAAGTGTTATCACAGTCCCCCTTTCCCAACCTTTTCAATCTTTCTTTCTCTGCCCTTTCAATCTTTCCTCTCACGGGTAAATTTTTTTATCTCTCTGATCACTCTCTTTATTCTCTTTCAGACTTCCTTGGAGTAATCAAAATCAAGTTATTCCTGAACTGGTAATATACCCTACAGTGTGAATGTGAGCACAGAAACCAAACAACAGTAAAAATGGGATAATTTGGGTGTAATTAAATTTCAAGCAACCACCTTCATTCTGAGAATATCATATAACCAGCTGAATGAAAGTTAAAAAGTCTATTATTCAAAGAACACAGGAGAGATCAGGAAATAATTTTAAAATCAGATAATTTTAAGAACTGTGGAAAAACTTAGCATAGAGCAGTGTTTTTGAAGAAAATAAACCAAAAAACCCTCCTTAGACCGTACAAAGGTCAAGCTGCACATTAGATTTGTGCCTAGCCTTCCATCAAGTCACAGTTAAAAAACATCATTACACACTCACATCATTAAAAAAAATGTAGTATAAAAAAGGAAAAAAGATGTAGGAGGGATTACAGCACCATGTGGCCATTCATGAAATGTGTACTTTACAAGGCAGACCTCACATGATGGTAGAAAGTGTTTCATGATGTGTTAGCAAAAAATATAGATTATAATGAACACACATAAAGACACAGTGTTAAGGACACGCACATAAGTTTAGCTGACGTTTCCCTACTTTTAAGAGCTTACCCAGAGAGTAATAATTTTTGTTACCATACTTTTAATGACATTTCCTAGGTGTGTATCATGCTTTTTTTTTTTTTTTTTTAAAGGAGAAAAAAAAATCCACAACATGAAACTACTTCAGTAGATTAATCTCAGGCTGTGATCATTGTTACAAGATGTTGATTCAAAGAGCCTGATCCCTCCCCCAGCTGAACTGCAGAGAATCAGGGCGAGCTGACTGAACCACTGCTGTTCACACAAAGTACACTCCAGTCTGCATCCAAAGGGTCCCACGCTCCCAGCTCCACGCGTTTGCCCAGCACACTATTTTCAAAAGCTAGTGGAGCTTGGTTAAAACACATATAATTGGCATGTTCTGCAAAACACCTACACTCTGTGTGGTATTACTTGTTCCAGACACATGGGAGAAATGCTCACGTTATTAATAAATCCAAATGTTGTGACAAATACCCCATGACAGTGTTTTAAGTCAATGAAAACAGCATCACAGAATCACCCTGGTTTTACCGACCTCTTACCACTCTATAAAAAAATTTAAAAGTGAACTTCTATTTCCAAATCAATGGACCAAAGACACATACGTAGGTTAAGTCATGGCAAAGCAAGATACTTATTTGCCATAAAAAATTTAAAAAGTATCATTCAACCCTTACAAACAATCAACAAGCTAACATGCAAGCCTTTCAAACACCATACTGTCAGCACAGAATGTGCTTCTGCTTTCAAATATACAGCTTATTCACATGACATATAGTCAAGTGAATTCTTAAAGATTTATCTCCTTTTTATTTGTTGGACACATTTTATAATAAAGAGCCTAAGAACAGGAATGCTGTAATGTCAAAGTACTGTGTTAAACCATAATTATTAGAGCTGCCTCTGCATCAGAGAACTCACAAAATTGATGAATAACAAAAAAACCCCTGAATAATATTCAGAAACTAAATTTAGCTTTGGGCTTATTCAGCCTGAATCTCTGTCTGTCTCTGCCTCCATACAGCATGTGATTTACTGTTACCCATAAATCAGCATTCAGGTCAGAGTTAAAGGAAAGTGTCCAAACTGATCAGCACTGCATCATGTGACACTGCATCAAGTGACAGTGCTGCTATAGCAGCCTGATTTACTCATTTTTATTAGCTAGTGTTGGCCATTGTGTCTGTTTAAAAAAGTAATAATAAAAAAAAATAATAATCAGTAATGCTAATACAGACTGCCTACCAAAAATGAAGTCTTCATGAAAAAGAAGAACTTTACACATTAACTCTGCTAATGAAAAACAGAAACCCAGAAATGTTTCTTATGTTGTTCCTGGGGGCTATCCCAAGCAGAAGACCCAACAGACTTTTCTCTTCTCCCCAAAACCTGTGCCCTCACATCCCTCATGCCCCAAGCAAGAGGAAGCTGGCAGAGCTGGCACCCAAGCAGGGCACCAGGAGGTGGCCACTGGCTGTGGCCCAGCAGAAGGTCCAGCACCTTTGGTTTGCTTGGCTTTCCCTTCAGAAGATGTACCTGCAATGGCGTGGTTGCCTCCGAATCTTCTACCAGCCTTCCAAATTTGGTTTGAAACTGGCCAACATTAGGAATCAGGTGTGGGAGGAAATTGGGAAAGACACATGGAACAGCTGGCACTGCTGTACGCGTCTTATTTCCTTAGAAAATCACGCTAAAAGGAAAGTTTTGTCCCCTCCCCCCCGAGCACAGTCCCACAGACATTAAATACACACCAGAGATATTAAACTGCAGCTGAAAGGAAGAAGAGGGCAGCGGCCCGACAGCGCAGAAAGGATGACTCCTCATATGCTAATGCTGGGTGATAATTCATCCTGGCTTCGAACAAATAAAATATAATGAACTGAATTATAAGGGCTAATTAAACTGTAAGACTAAATTGAGTCCATGCTTTATCTCAGCATCTCATTACCACATCATAGGAAATTTTAAAGGAGATGGTTCCCCAGTGGCCTATAACTACTGCAGAAAGTAAAGAATTCATGGCTCCAGTGAGACACAAAAAAGCCTGTTTCTCTCTCTGGGTGGTCTTTTTAATGCTTCTCCGTCCTATGACTTTACCCTGACCTAATCAGCCAGCCATTAAACAAGCAAAAGTCACTTACCAGAGGCACATCTTTAGGCTTTTACACGTTCCCCTGTAATGTTCGTTTACCCCAAGACAGGAGGAGCAGTCAAGCTTCCCCCTCTGCCCAAAGTGGGGTCCAGGAGTGCACGCTCCAAAGAGAACAGTTTGGGGTCGGAGGGGGGAAAGCTGCCTTCCTGTGTCCAAAACAGGAGTTGTACAATTCTCCCCATCCCTGAGACATTCTGACCCAAACCCATGGCCTCACCACCCCCAGCGCATTCCTGTGAACATTCTTTCTGCTCTCTGAAACCTGTGACGCCTGGGGGACACGCTGAGCATCTTGACTAGCTGCCCAAAGACTATTTTAGTCACTTAATTCAGCAGAAGATTACTAAGAGGTCAAGTGGGGCTTTTCCACGAACTTGAAGCTTCTTCCTGTTTCATTTTTCCTTAGGCTAAACAAATAGATGACAAGGACATATGCGATAAAGCACAGCAAAAGACCTGCAGCTATCCTGTTTTGTCTCTCTGCAGGTTATTCACTGTGCTGCCTGGATCTACCAATAATACCTGCAATCTCAGCAAATGTATCAGAATATATATCTTTACCTGTTTACAGACATTCTTTAATATTTGGTTCTTATGATTGCTTTTCCTAGCAACATTAGTATATAGAAAAAAATTCAATTCAGAAAGAGACAAAAAAATTATCAGTATTTTTACTAATTTAATGGCTCCTACATTTTCTTTTTTTTTTTAATATATGCAGCATCGACTTTGAAAAGAAAATGCAGTATGACAGAGATAAATGATAGCTGTCATCCTGGTCCTGCAACGTGCCCTTTCTGGGCACACATCCCTGCATGGAGGCAGATCTCCTGAATTCCTGAGTTCTGCACAAGTGGAGGTGGGTGCCTCTGCCCTGTGCACCACAGGTAACAGCACAGGATATGACCGACAACTTCTGGAGTTTCCTAGGCAAGTGAGGAAAATAAAGTTCTTTGTTTTTCCTTGGGTTTTTTTGGTGTTTATTAAACACTGGCCAACAGATCTCAGCATTCTGAGAGTTCCCAAATATCAAGGGACATTTTCCCTTTTTTTTTTTTTAATTTAAAGAACTTTCTGCTTCACAACATCCAATGCAATAGGACAGCAACTAGTAATTTTGTCTGCTTCTATCACTCATTTTTTTTCCCCTTGGTTAAACCATTTAAGAATAAGGAACGAAGGCCATTTCTACAGAATAGCAAATAGCAGTCTGGTGAACAGTGACTAGGAAAGGATCTAGGAAATACAGTGGAAAAACAACTCAACTTGGAAGCCCAGATTGTTTAGAAGCTACAAGCATGGCTACTGCAGAGGGTCTTTCCCTACCATATACAGCATTAGTGAAGCTGACCCAGGTCCAGAGTACAGTTTTGACACTTACACCTAATAAAGACTATGAAACCATGGAGAAATTTCAGAAAAGAGTCAGATGAGGAAAACATCCACTGGAACAGCGAAAAGTATTTGGAGATGACAGCAGCAGAATGATGCACAGGGAGAAACATCAGGGAATAAAGAAAGCATTTCTTTCAATAAGGAGCAAAAGCCAGAGAAGTTCACATCAGAAATTAGCTGCAATAATTTGACAGTAAAGCTGACAGACAGCTGGAACCAAGTGCCCAAGGAAGCAGTAAAGGTGGTAAAACTGTGAAAGTCACAGAAGACTTCTGAGAAATACACTCTTTCCAATCAGGAGCAAGAAAATCCAATGCTGGGCTAACCCCAGCAGCAACAGCCAGTATGAAATCAAAATGGACCTAATATTTGCCTCTGCACATAAGAGCATTTCCAAGCAGGATTATTAGAATAAAGCCAGGTATGAAGAGGTCAGTCCAGCATCTAGGCTGAAATGAGCAGGACAATGACCACAGAGCCATAATGAAAATCCTCACCCACAAATAAAGGAGAATTCAATAAACAGCACCATCTTCCCAAAAAGAAATGCTCCCGAAATGGACTGAATGGAGTAGCCACCCTTCCAAGGCACTGGGTCACCTCCTAAAGCTGGGCCTAGCTGCACTGGAGAGACTGGGAAGAGAAGCTGCAAACCACTGTGAATGCTTTTCCTTTGACAAGCATTATGTAGAAATTCAGTCACATCAAAGAGCAAAAAACTCAGTTTTTTCTCTTCTGTTTGAAGCTGCAATTAATTAGATTTAGGTCTGGAAGAATTCACAAAAAATTTAAGATTTGCCTTCTTGTCTGCCTCTTTGCACTACTTTGGATTGAGAAAAGATGGTACTGAACTAAGAGGAAGATATAGGAGAATAAATGAGGATTCATTTACTCAGCTGCAGCAGCAGGCAATCTTAAAACACTGTTCAAAAATGAGGGGAAAATGTCCCTCACAAGCATTCGTGTCAGGGTGAGATTTTCAAGTTTTCAGAACTTTGTTCAGCAAAACTAATGGTGCCTCAGAAACATGCATGTGCTCCAACTCATGACAGAAGTAATTTTTTTTCTATCAGTTGTAAATGTTTGTAAGTAAATGCCATGAGACTTTTTCTGAATAATTAGAGAGCTCTAAGTGCTGATAGGTTTCCAAGCAGGTGCAGGGTGCAAAGGGAAAAAATCCAAGTGATTTGTCATTGCAGCTATTCACACCAGTGATGTTAAACAAAAAACAAGTTTATTTTTCTTATTACTGTTTGGGAAGCTGAGAAGCACCAATAAGCATAAGCAAAGCAGACTCCCTTTTTGCACAACTCCTGCTTACATTTTCTCTGTTTCTGTAATACCTTGGTCATATGCTCTAAACAGCTTAATGCAACTCTTACAGGTCTTGAAAGCGCTCAAGCAGACAAGTGCCAGGCAAGTGGAAGAGACTCCTTTTGTCCCAACGGTGACATTCAAGCTTACCAAAAGAGTAGCAAAGATAACATGCCTTCTATCTCCTACCTGACTGCCAGCTCGGTACATGCGGGAGGAAGGAGTATAAAGCTTTCCTTATCCTTTCCTGCAAACAAAAGCTTGGTTTCAAAGTTATAAAATGCTGCCAAGAGAAACGAGTTGATTGCTGGACTAATGCCCAGGATGGTTACCCCTGCAAAAATTTCTGATTTCCAGTAATGGCTCTGCTACAATGGCACATAGAAAACCCCATCCCTTTCCTTGGGAAGGAGCAAGAGGCTTCACCAAAGTAGGATTCTTCAATCTTCAAGCTGATCTTTGAGCCTTTCACAGATCTGAAGCTGCCCTAAGCCTGCAGCCAGGAGTCCGTTGTCTCCTACCTATTGCTGAGCACCCATTCTGCTCCCCACTGCGCTGGCTGCTCATGGTGGGCTGCCATCTAAGGTCTTCAGCTGCCAGCCAGAATATACCATATCAACACTTTGACCCTCAATTCCTTTAGTTTCTAGGGTATTGCATGGTTTTTACATTGAGCTGGCAGAAAAGCTGGAACAAAAGGGAAGAACCACATTCCAGACAATTTGAGTCTCAGCTATCCACTGGAGATGGTCTACAAACGAATAGTTGCAATAAAATCAAGCAAAACTGAAACGCTTTCACAATACTGAAATATTTATAATTTGTATCTGAATCACATTCTTGAAACTTCTGACAAATCAATACTTGACACTCCAGTTCATAATGAAATTCCGTTTGAAAAAAAATCACTCTAGAATTAAAGAACAGAAAACTATTCAACATGCTACTTAACTGTTAGGTCAAACACCTACCAATAGATTTTGAAACTAAAGACTAAAACTCTCAAAAATGTTTAATTTATCAAAAAACACTAGGAAATGCTAAATCAATAGTAAGTAATGTTGATGTACTTCAACAATGTCTCGCTTAAAGATTCATCAGCCTTTTCACTACCCTACAGCTATTAGTTAAACTAAGTGTCCTCTCAATAAAATGAGAAATACATTTTTCAGGTTTGCAAGGAACAGCCAAAAAGGAAGCTGCAAATACTTTTATACATCTTACATAATTTGTATATATTTTCACAAATTTGTATTGTAAGAAAAATGTGGATACGTGGATACACTACAGAAGAAACATTTTACCTATGAGGCAAGATGTACCATAGGTCTAGAAAATAGGATATTGGGAAGAGGAAAAAGTAATGATATTCATCTTTATCTCACGTACCTTATGTCGCGTGCCATCTCTGAAAAATCAATTTAATCTCTTTGACTGTCAGGTGTGGCTACGTGTTTTATCTTGCATTCCATCAGAGAGATCATTTATCAAATATGTGAAGTCCTATTCTAATGAGTTTTATTCTTTAAAAATAATTTGTTAGAAATAGAGCTCTCATGGAATCAGAATAGAGAACACAGAGGATTGAAATTTTGTTTAACACTTGTTTTCATGTAACAAAATCACGCCCATAGTTAATGTATATATATCCAGTGAATTTCCAATTGCTCAAAATATTTTATCAAAACAAAACCAAACCAATCCCATCCCCTCCCCCCCAATTTTATGATTTCTGATTACACTTTCTACCCATGCCCAAAGCCATACATTCAAAGCGCATGCACTGACATTACTATGTAAACAAAACGCTGGGAAGTTAGGCAAGCTCTTGCAAGGATTGCAGAGAATTCACACTTCTACAAAAAAAATTTTATCTAAATGCAAGGAGTCCCAGCTAGTGGCCCAGATGGCATGATTCCTGAATATAATTTCCAAATTAAATTTACAGCCTGGGCAATAACCATCTGCAGTCAGCTTTAACCTCTGTGTCCTGGCTAAATGCTAACTGGCATCACTCACTCGTGTCCTTCCAAAAATTCCTCAGAAGTTTAATCCAAATTCAATTTTCTTCACATTCCATGCTATAAATGTCTCCAGAGTCTTGCTGCATACTTTTAAATAGCTGCCAGAAGGGACTGCACTCCCATGATAAAGAGCATAATCTGTCTGCACGGTTCATGAATACTTCCGTATCTTGTGGAATGGGAACTATTTTGTCAGAACAAAATTAAATTGGTTGAATCGGTGAAGAGTCATTCCAGGTACAAAGTAAATGAACTCAGTGGAGTTTTCAGTCTCATATGAGTATCCGGCTACATGGAGATGAAACATTTGCAACAGTGTGCTCCCACTTTTAAAACATGAGTGCACAGTCTGAGACCCGAGTTACCATCTCATGCAGGTAGGCTGGAAATGCTGTAAATCAAGAGCACCTTGGAGGCAAAGGCATGGAATAGCATCCTGGCTTCTCACAGACATACTCTACGTAACTATTCTGTAGCAAAGACGGCGCAAGAAAAAAACCTCTCAACTTCTGCATGTGACTTCCACTGCCAGAAAGGAAGGGAAAAATAGGACATTGTACTGTTTATATGCAAAAAGGAGGGAAAATGTTCTATGCATTACAATTAATAGAAATCAGTGAAAAAGACTTTTGACTGAAAAAATGCCTTACCTTGAGAAGTTGAGGAAATGAACATGTCTAGTGAATAAATAGGGCTGCTCCGCAGTGCTTATGTTTTTAATCAATTCCATCTAAAAAGAATTAACAAATCAAATTTTCCATGTTATGTTAATACACATTTTGGGACAAATCTAACTGTCAAACAACATATTGTGATGTAATTTTCAAGTGCGAATTACTCAGGAACTCCTTTCCCACTGTCCCTCCCAAACACTGTCATCAAGATAGCACGGCTACTATTTCATGTCTAAACAAGAAAGGTTAAGCCACAGGCACCATCGTGCTATCATGGAGCTTATGTACTTCTATAAGTGGGTACGAGTTTAGGGGAAGGTGTAAACTAAAGGAAAAATCTAAATCCTGCCTAATTCTGCACCAGAGCTTTCCAAGTGGCAGCTACCCTCTATTCATCAGAATGCCAAAATGTAAAATTCCTGAAGCTGTAATAGAAAGTGGGAGCTGAGCCAATGACCATTTTCATAACAATAAAAATTGCCAACATTGCCAAAACACTGACTGATTCACCCATTTAAATACAGAAATTAGCACTTGCCATTTCTTTTACTATTACAGCAAATTAAGAGCATAAATTAAATGAGTGCTTTTAGAAAGATGATGCTAAGTTCTAGTTCAGGCACCTTCACACCATTTAATATTTTTTTTAAAATAAATTTTCAGATAATTAAAATGGAATAATGTAACCAGCTTAAACTGAAGACTGTGCACCATGGATATGAGCATCTATGTTGTATAAGTTGAATTATAGCTATGACCTAGAGGAAACTGATAGTGTTTAGAGGAGCATCATGCTAGAGAATCAGGATGTCCTTAATAATTTTTCTTCCTTACTATTAATTTCCTAAGATTGATTTTCAGATTTTCTGTTCTATGCTCAAAAGCAGGCTATATTATGCACACTGAACACAAACACATTTGAAAGGATAGGTATAAGTTACTATACTAAAGTGTACCATGAAGAGCATGGCAGAAAATGATGCCCATGCCATAACAAATATTAAACTACACTTAAGAGACACCGATTGTAAATTTTTTTCCTTCTGTTTCACAGTTTTGGTATATGGGTATTTTACCATATTTTTTTACACTGTCACATTTTACTGCTTCTCATCCATCTTTCATTCTGGGTTTTTTTTTTTCCTGCCTTCTTTCAGACCACACAAGCTATTGCCATTTAACCTCTAGCATCAAATAAAAAAGTGAACACACAACAGCAAAGCTGTGCCTTCAACAATTTTATAGACATGCATGTATGATGAGCACTGAAGCAGAAAGCTCATTTTGTGTTGTCTCAGAATGAGCCTTTTCCTGTCAAATTAATTTGAGTAAATCAAGGCACATTAGGTATAAACCTTGTATATCAAGACATAGTAGGTCTGAGAAAGTATATCAAAGTATATCAAGATATATCAAGTTAGTATATCAAGGTATGTTAGGTCCAAGAAAGGCTGCAAACCCAAGGGAGTAGAACATAAAGAAGAGGAAAGAATAGGAAAGGAAAAGAGAAACAAGAGAAGTCAGAGAGATGATGTGTAGAGAAGTCAAAAAAAAGAACAACAAAAAAATGGCAGGAAGATAATAGCCCCCTTGCTTGAGTCTGTCGTATCTGGACTCTGGACTGTCTGAGTCAGGTACAAACAGGTCTTTATACAGCTCCTTCAGTACAAGATGAATGATATGAGCAAGACATTAATAAATCTAAAGAACAGAGCTTGCCCAGACCAGAATTAGAAAGCCCAGGAAATTTTGAAATAATTGGCATAAAGTAATTAAGTATTGTTTTTTAATGCTCTGAAGAGACAGAAAGCTTTCCAAGCAAACCAAGGAAGTTGACATTTCTTTAGGACTGGTAACTCTGCCAAAAAATTATACTCGTTCACTTTGCAGAATGAAACAAGAGGAAACTCTAGAGTCTGGATATCTGATGTCTCAGTTGGCTTCTTTTTTTGTTACAAGTTACAGAGAAGTGAAATTCTCAGGACTGTATGAAGCTTTACGTAATGATGGCATTTTACCTGTGTTACTGTATCTGCACGAATGATGGAAGGAAGATGGCAGAAGCAAGTTATTGATACTTGAGATGACAGAAACTAATTCATGCCACTACGGTCATCGCTTTTAATTCCATCTTGGAATAAATGAAATACCATCATTAGAGTATAAATATGGAGACGCGAAGATAATTTATCCATACAAAATAATCCCACCGAGTTTAAAAAGACAGGCAGCTTTAATACAATATCGCTACATAAAGGTGGCAGGGGGGGTATATGCAAGTGTTAAAAAGTCCAACGCAAGCCTCCCTGGCCCCTCAGCTCACCCTGGGGCCGGTACCAATTTGGTAGCAGCAGGCAGGTTCACACACCACCAGCCCCATCACTTTTCCTGTTTCCTATCACACTTCACCCGATGTCAGTGTCGGGCTCGTGTCGACCTGCTGCCTGTCTGGCAGAGGCACTTCTGCCTCGGGAGCAAAGGGAGGCTGGAAAGATGCACAGGGAGTAGGACAGCATCTGCCTCCTGGCTTTCTTTCTTTAAATCTCTTCCTACCAAGCAATCTCTCGAGCTACGGTAAGAGCTTACTCCGAAGCAGGCACGGAATTTTGTTTTGACTCGAAGCACCTTTATATTTAGACACTTAATGATCAACTGGACTCGTAAGCAGATGAGGATAAAGCTACAATGTGCATATGAACACTCAAGCAAAACCCGCTCTTTTAAGTATGCAGCCAAAAGGGTGAGGCTCAACAGAAACAACACGCAGATGTCAGGAGAGAAAAATAAATAACTGTACTGGCTCAGGGCCACATGCAAATTGTGGCCATATTTCCCTTGGGCCTCCCTCTCTCTGATCCCTCTGTGCTGCACTGATTTCAGTCTAACAATCCCAATGTATTGCTCAGGAATACCTAGCCATCTGCCCCTCTTAAGATGAAGTTAAGGAAAAAAGAAGAAGACAACAAAAATCTTTCAATGTCTTCCAGAAGAGTAAGGTCTCTAGCATGGGGCTTTTTGTGGGGGGTGGTGGTGTGAGTTGGGGTTTTTTTGTTGGGGTTTTGTTTTGTTGGGGATTTTTTTTTTTTTTAACTTACAAGATGATTAGTGTAAAGGACCTGCAGAGAGTGAGAGCAAGCAGAGGATGGAAGCTGAGGAAAGCTTCCTTGGGATGGAATGAGTGATGAAGGAGATACACAGAAGCACAGATGATCTAGGACAACCAACCTAAGTCTGAAAAGAGATGAAAAGGCACAAGCAAGAGCAAATAAAGTACTCTGGCAAACACCATTAAGGAAGAGATGACCCAGAGTACATCCATGTATGGAGGGAGAAGCTGTAAAAATATCTGGAGAAAGCCAGAAAGGAGCACATGCCCGCTAGGATAAGGCCATTCCTTGCTGCTGCTGTGAGCTCTCCTGCGGGAGGTGAGGCTGTTTCAGTGAAACAGTGCTGCAAAAGATACTAATTTGCTTTTGAAATTAAGTAAATTGCACCAGAGAGATACTGCTGCTAAACGAGGACCGAGGGAGAGGGAAATGCCATGACATGGCCCGGCCACATCAGCTCAGCTCAATGGCTGGGCAAAAGTGGACCAAAAGCACTGGGATCCCCCAGCAAAGGGGAACATGCACACTGCATGGCAGGAGCCTGCAGAAATGCTAACCCACAGCAAGTGGTTGCAAAGATCTCCGTGGTGTGGTCAACACCAATTTGCTATCTTTCCATCCCTCTGCCTCAAATTCAAATAAATTGTGAGGAACATTATCTTTAGCCTAAATGCCATTTTGCCCACTAGTATAATATCTTTCTACCACTGTAACTCCTTGGTTAAGCTTTTACTGTAAGTTTTTTCTCCAAAATTAATTTTCTGCACTGACTTTTAAACAGGACCTTTAAAGGAGAACAGACCCATGAACAGAGGCAATCCTGTAAATCACAAGATATTTTTGAATCTTAAAGCCCACCTGAGCAAGAGCATCCAAAGGCAACATTCCAAGGGGAAAGTTTTTTTCCTTGTTTACTGTCTTATGTTACCACTGTAGGATCTCAGTTGGCCATGCTGATGAAATCAAACCATAATGGCTCAGCATCATCTGTGTATTTGTACTCAGCTGTTGCTGCATTGTAAATAACAATCCAGCAGATGGCACAGTGAAATGATGCTGAGATTGGACGGGGCCCTCCCCGAAGGGGGAGAAATGTGGAGGATGGCTTTGCTCCAGCCACAGCATTGTTCCTGCACAAAAACTCCACTCAGGCTCTTGAGAGATGACACCTTTCCCTCTTCTGGAAATGGTCAGCCCCCTGCATTGGCTGCTCAGAGCAGTCCTCCCGTTTAGTTCAAAATTTGCAATAGGTAAATTCTACTGGGAATAAAAAGAAATAATTAGACAATAATCCTGCCCAGGGAACAGCCAAAATGTTACTAGATTTTTTTAAGCTGCTCTATTTCACTGGGAGAACACAAGGTCAAAATGTATGGTGAGACAACTGGGTTTTTCCAAGTGAGGTCATCTGGATGACACCATGGTCTGCGCTAACACTGATACAAATAGGAAAATAAAAATAAAAATCTCAGCATCTGTCTCTCTTGTGAGTTCTTTATCACCTTCTACTGTTTTCAGTCTCTACTGAAGGCACGTAGGGTCCAGGAAGCACAAGTATCTACAGGTATTTGGTGTATCGCTTTCATCTTGGTATTCATTTCCATAAACAACTCACGGGAACGAGACTAGATCTTCATTTTCAGCTCTCAAAAATTTGTAATGGTTTCAAGAATTTCTTCAGCTCCCCAAGCAACTATGACCAATTTTCTCTCTTTAAAAGCTAAGAAAAGCTAGTGATGGATTTTTAGTGTGTTAAATGAGAATTATATATCAAGCTGGCTGCATGGCCAAAAGGATTGGTAGTAGAAGGAAACAATATGAGGATAAACTATCAGTCTTGTATGTGATTGGTATTTGTATGTCTACAAGCATACTCATTCTTACTTCTCCAAATGCAAAAGAATGGGGGCGGATGGGGGGAAGAAGTCAGGGAGGAGGAAGAATTCATTTTGCAACAGTTCGTGTGTCATTTTGAAGCCACATCAATTAGATTGACTTTGTATACATGAATACTACATGTTATTTTCTGTATTTAATTTACTTGTAAATATTACAGCAAATGGTAAGGCAGAGATTAACTCATCTGTTTCCAGAACTCACTCCCTTATGCCCACAGATGTTCAAAGGCTGCACTTCTAATTGCTGTCAGGCGCACAGAATTTGGGAAAATTTCTTAGTAGGAGGAGTCTGGAAAAGGCAATGAGAATATGGATCCCAGTGATGTGCAATCTCCACAGTCATTAAGAACACCTACATGCTTAAATTAATTTAGCAGCAGCAGATTGCATAAACTAAATATTTACAGAAAAGTCTTAGCTGGATCAGGGCTTTAACCAAACGCAGGACAGACAAATGACAGAAGGAAGAGAGATGTATCATCTCCATTGAGAAGCCCACACTCATGCTGGGAGCCTACAGCCCTCTTTTCTTTTGTTCCAATGCCTGGAGCCCAAGACCATCCATTCTCTTAACTTCCTCTTGCGTGCACCACATTAAAGATGGGAGAAGTAATTTATTTTTTCATATTCTGCTCATAAAAAATGAGAAGACAACTAAAAATACCCTGAACAACAGAACAGTTACTGTTTCCAGGCATGTTTCCTGGCGATCAAAGGTACTTTTCAGCAAAAAGTACTCATTAAATGATGAACCCATTGTAACTATGTAAATAAGCCATAAATTAAAATGAAGAGACTCAAGTTTATAGTAAAGCAATCTATAGAGTAAATCTTCATCTCTGTAGCAATACTTCCAGCACCATCTGTGTTCCAGCCCATTTGCTGTCTAGTAACCTAACAGCTTCTGGAGTGCAAAAAGTAATGCAGGTATCTATCCTCCGGCAGGGTATTGGTTGCATCAAAAATAAGTCTGGGCCTCTCTGGCATCTGGACTGTTGAGAATTTGATCTTGTATCATGTTTAACAACAGAAAATCCGCCTACCAGAAAAAGGCAGAACAGAACTGGAATGAAGTAGCTGATGAGAGCTCATTAGTATTAATACCTGAAAGGTTTTTAGGTTTTATCATGCATCTCCCAATCAGCAATGAAACTTGATGAAGGACATGGTCAAAACAAAACCAAGACAATCTGAAACACAAAGTCATACTAACAGAAATTCCATATTCTACAGTTAAGCACAAAAACTACCCAGGCAGGCTCTGTAGCAGATAGTTTGACTGCAACCTCATGGGACCATTTTGTGAACTTCCCAGGCTCCATAGTGCTGCTGGTGGTATAGAGAGGAATGTTGCAGTAGCTGTAGCCCAGGCTCAGCCCCTTCCCTTGGCCACAGGTGGGGGTATTTGGGGGCACACTGGCCTTATCCCCCCAGCTTTTCACTGGGGGTTCGCACCCAGCCATGCACAGAAGCCTTTGGGCTAGCATGGCAGTCCTGGCAAGCTGGTCTCCACCTTGCGCTGATCTCAAGTGCTGCGTGGGATTATACCCCGGTTTGAAGTAAAACCAAACCAGTTTTGTGTTCTGTAATTTTTCATTTTAGTTAGGCCTGCTCTAACTCTCTGAAATTAACAGCATAATGTGGAGAAAACTGCTCGTTCTCAGGATGGTAAGGCCAATGTTTGTCAGAAATGCCAAGGGATGGTGTGCAGAGAGGCCCTTGCTTATACCTAACAACCAAGGTCAGCCAATTCTCGTTATTTGCCCCTTGGAGGGTGGGAAACGGAAAAGCGTAGAGGGGTCACACCTGTGGGGAGGAAGGGACAGGACAGGTGACCCAAACCTGACCAACTGGGGTATTCCATCCCATCTGCCCCACGTTCAGTATAAAAGCTGAGGGATCAAAGGGTCAGCTCTTTTCTCTCTTCCTGTGATGGCCAACATCTGAAGACGACTCCGCCTGTTCATCTGCCTTTGACCCAGTTGATACGGTTTTATAGATACTGTATCCATTTCATTATTATCTTCTTTTTTATTTTAATATTAATTCTTCATTAAAGTAGTTTAGTTCATTCTAAACCTTATCTCTTCCTCTCCTCTCTTTTGGGGGGCGGAAAGAGCTGTTTGTCTGTCTGGTTGCAGTGATTTTGGCTGAAACCATGACAGGTTAGGGGAGCCAGCTGCTGGTGGGACTCCAATGGCCAATGGAAGGGTGGAGGATAAGACCTGCAGGAGCAACATCTCCTCCCAAATTCCCATTATGAATTAACTGCTGTATCTAAAATAACAAACTTATGCTCATCAAGAGGCTACAAATAAATCATCCCCTATTACAGCACAATGCCACATCCGTATTTTGATCATTACATATATCCTTCTGTGGTTTGCAGGCTGCTATTCCTAACACATGACACAGGCAGTTACAGCAGCATTTACCTGATCAGCAGATCAAAATAGCAGCTGTGGGCAGCATGTGCAACAGCCCTGTATACAGCATCTGGCTACATCTGTACACTTGGGAGCCTGAGGTTTTTTGTATTACTTGCATCAATATCTAGCGATGGCAGGGACACTAGGTTACCCCAGAGGGCACATGGTTACTCTAAACACAAGGGAATTTAAATAACTGGATCTTTTGTGGAATCAAAGCTACAAAATAATGTAAATTTAAGGGAACACGGAAAGGGGTGTCTGGATAAAGAAGCTTCATGTGGTGTTTCCACTTGCCTTTGTGAGGGTTGTGTGGTAACATGAAAGAGATGTGTGAGCAAGGGGCTGAGATAGGATCAAGGGCATGTCAGATTATAGCAACATGGGTTAGCATGGCCCTGGGAAACAACTTTTTGAAGCAACCGATCACTAGCAGTGAATTAAGAAAGTGAGCAAAACCCCCCTGTTGACTGTTCTTTACTCCTGCTCTGCTTAAGGAGACCCAAGCTAGGTGTGAATAAGCTGGCCTGCTTACATGATAAATGCCTGTGCCCCACAGATACATTAATCTAGGTCCCAGAAGCTGTTAGCACCTAACTTCACTTTTGCTAACCCTTCTTGCCTCACTGCTGGACTAGCTGCTATGCTGACTAAATTCAAGAGTTGGCTCGCTGGAAGGTAGTTTTTCTGGTTAGCTTCCACACTGTGTTGCTCTTGGCTCTACCATCCATTTCTCCCATTAACTGAAATACTTAGAGGGTGATGAATTCTGGCTGATTACTGAGGTCAAAGTAGCAGTACACCTTTTCAATATTATTTTTGCTAGCATGTGCCTTTGTTTTTCAGTTTCACAAATGTAATAAGAAAAGAGGATCTAAGATGAGCAAGAGTAACTTACCTGTTCATTTTTGGTCAGTCTCGTTTTGTTATGGATGTCAGACGTAACCAGGTTGAATCCATGTTTCTCTGATAAAATTCTCAAAAGCAAAACCACAGTTCGGCTCCCACACTTTCCAACTCTGTTGTAGACCACCTGGCTGGGGAAAGGAAGTACCTAAATAAAGATTAAAAAAACAGGGAGTCAGTGTTTTTGATTCTGTGTACCTCTGATTCACAGCATGTTTTGACTTTAAGCCAAAAGATACATACAGGAGAATTTTTAGGGCCCTGCCCAGGTCAGAAGCATTCACTTCCATCAGCAAACTAGAAGCTCTTTCAAATAGAAACACATGGCTCAGGAGGTGGCAAGCCAAAATTCTCCCCTCATGATCCAGTTTAATGTAAATGTGCAGATTGGTAGCTAGTCCAGAAACAGCCACTGCCTGCGTCTTCCAGTGAAGATGATGATGAGCTCAAGTTTGCTGCTGCAAACAGTCAGCTTTAGTTGACTGCCTCCCATACAAAGAACAAGGAAAAGTGAATTTGCACAACAGTTTGGCAACTCAAAGTGAAGTTGACATAACACAAGAGGAATGCTGGAATTGCAAAACTTCAGCTTAAAAAGAAAAAAACCCAAGCAACCCCCAGTTGTATAGAACTAAAATTAACCAACTGCTTCCATTTCAAATCTAAACATGACTCTTCCAAAGAGACTCAGAGGACAAATCCTGCCACCGGCTAGGTATCTACTTGTGCAACAAACAACGGCGGGGCCAGAGCTGGCCTGAAGGCCAACTGACACAGCCCGATCATCTCTGTACAGGTAATGTTCACTAAACTGCAAATCAGCACAGCCACATCCAACCTGTCAACTGGGACCAATCTCCAGCCCACGCTATACTCTTGCGCCATGCTGTCCTTCTCAGGAAACCAGAACAAGAGAGTGTTACTCCAGGACAGTGAATTACATTGGAAACATGCTTGTTTTGGTCCTGGACAATGGCCATGGGACCAAAACAATGGCCCACATCTGGGCCATTCTGAAGTCACATTATTCCACTAGACAGTGCTTGGTGTATAGGACATAGCAGCAGCATCTGGTAATGTTACAGGCCAAGAGGCATCTGTTTTCAAGCCTTTTAAATTGGCTAACATAGGGGCTCACAGTTTCATCCACAGCAGTGCATATATGGCAGTCACTTATGGAAAGCTCATTTTTCTATTAAGATGATGGCACAAAATGTTTCCCAACACAGGGCCTGCACCCTGGTTCCAGGTGACATGTTCAGTGCAAGGACCAGCTTGTGTGTATCTCAGCCTATAGCTACTTATCTTGCTGATGCAATCACATTCTCCCAGCAGACAGGATTCTAACATAAAAGCAGTCAGATGGTATGGGCTTCTGGCACTTTTCCCTGTATTTGAACAGGTAAGAGATCTTCATCAGGGAAACAAAATGATTCCTTGGGCAACCCTTAAGATTACTTTCAGAGAGGACTGCAAACTACAATTAAAAAAAAAAAAATCTGGATTCCCTTACATGTAATGGGAATTTACTGGCACTTTGCTATCAACATCACTCTTCATGATCAAAAGAACATAACTATTGTTACTGGTTGCAATGTCTAGGATATCCTTCACTGCAACATAAACATGGAAGCTGCCACTCACCAAGTTACCTGGGGAGGGGATAGGTATTTGGTGATCAGGGCCTCGGTTAAGCTTTCCAAGTTCCAGGACGTCACATCTGCTAACTTAGCAAGTAAATATGGGTCTCCCAAGGCTTGTATAAAACCCGCATAACACACCAAACTGTATTATTTTGTAATATTTTTATAAAGTTTTCTATGAGAAACCTAGCCCCCTTATTCCTTGGAAGCCTTGCTTCCTGTGAAATGCAAAACCCCAGCCTCAATGACGAAGGAACTCCAAAGGTGATGAATTTAACATCTCTATGTTACAGCTGTAGCTAAACTTTTCCAAAACAACCGCTAATGATGCCTGAAATGTTAACATTTGAACACATTTTATTATGTTGATTATAATGCCAGGGACACCACAAGGGAAGTTTTTCTTATGCAAGAACATGAGCCATATTGTGGATTGTCCCCTTTTTTATTTCATTTCTTTGAGTAACAAGAACCAGCACCAGTATGTGCGCAGTACCCTGCAGCACTATCCACCACAACTTGTGGAATGGGAGTTTCTCTGCTCAGACATACACTTATGGCACACTTTGGTGGGCAAGTATGTGACAACAAAAATGTTAAGTAGACGCTGAAGAGAGCTGGTGAAGGTACAAGAGCAAAATAGCATGTGTTTGCACACCATCCTGAAAATGGTATAAATGATGCGAGTTTATAGGGTTATGGAAATGTTTAAAAATGCTTCATAATTATTAACTGCTTTGATTTGCATAGCAGAGTTGCACTTTGCAACATAGTGAGCACATTTTTTTCTTCATTAGTACTTCATTCATTTCAAGTGAAATTTTGCTGCACTCAGATTACATTCAAGTACTAATTAAATCCCTGACTTGATTAAGCTGGTAACTTTGGGTGAATCTTATTAACATAATTCTTTTAAAAATGAAATAAAATTAAAGCAGGCTTTTGTAAAGTCTCTGTTCTAAGTACAAACAGCTTTACCAACTGAAAAAAATGGCAGTTGCTACCAAGTTTGGCCATTTCTCACCTTTGTTTCTGAAACTCACCTTCCTACGTAGCACAATTCTGTTCTACACACAGATGATAACCATGGCAACCCCCAAAAAGAAAGCATAAGCAAATACTCATTGAAAATAGAAAAACTGAAATAAAGGGCTATTATTTTCAGACAACTGTTTGGTTTAAAGGAGGCCAATATATCAATGCTTTGATTCAGTAAAAATCTGAATGCACTTAGGTAAAATCTGACAAGATTCAAGACAAACTCTACAGCTCAAAGCTCACTTCAGACGAGCACAGTCATTAAGGGTAATCAAAACTTGTCTTGCAGCACTGCTGACTGTGGCCAGCTTTAGGGATTCACTGCTGAAGCTTTGCTCATGTTTCCTCTGCTTACGTCACCATCCCACTTACACACCTCAGTGCACCAGTGGGTGCGCCCACTACACAAAGCCATCAGGTATTGGTTTAATGTGACCAGTTCCCTTAGGACACTGCAAATCGGCTTTCTGCATTTTAGAAAACGTCTAAGTAACTTTTTAGAAGAAGAAATACTTCTTCCAGAAAACTGAGTTTGTATCAGGCAGATCTAGAAATGCAAGAAATTGAAAACTTTTTCAGGGAGGAAAACAGTAGGTGGAAGTTTACAAAATGCTAATTGGATTACATTCCATTTTACACTGAGAGTATGTTCATGTAGACTGACTGCTGAGGTGATGCTCTGGCAACATGATATTCATGAACAATATACCCCACTTAAAAATAATTATAGAGTGACTTTATTGAACACTGCATCAAAGCCCAGAGGTAACACAAACAATTCAAACATGTAATTCATTTTGGATTTATATTAATTACTACTTACAGTTGCAAAAAAGTAAAACCCACAGTATAATTAAAACACTCTCTCCAAGGGTTTGGAAAGTTTTATAACAATTTACTTGTCAGTTCAAACTGAGTGTTTTTTTTTTTTTCCTTTTGTTCCACAGTTAAATAAGATGTCTAGAATGAAATCAAAGAGAAAAAAAAAAAAAAAAAAAAGGCATGTTTAACCCAAATTTGCTTTACAGACGATGACCTAGCAGTTCTGTTTGGTAGGTCTGCCTGTCTCGGGAGGGAAGCCATTTCTCAGGCTAACAAAAGCCCAGGCTCACATCTTCAGTGGTGGCTCTGTGTCCAGATAAAACCTTTGCACCATTAAAAAAGTTAGGCTGGATAATTAATTACTTGCAGTGTCAACAATTTAGGGATCCACCCAAAGGCCTAAATCATTCCACTTTAACTGAGCCAAATCCAGTGTAATTTTGCCCACCTGCCAAAAATTTCTCAGCCCAGGTACAATTTTCCCAGACAAATAACTCATGTCAGAGATACATGTTCCCAGAAGGCAATCCATTAACTTCACAGCTCTGCAAGTGACCCCTGTCCTTACTCATGAGAGGGGTCAGGAGTGCGTGCCAGAACTGGCTTCTGCTTTCTGAACAGACACTAACAGGTGGTCAGACAGTGCTCCATGTTTATTCCATGAATGAGGCCAACCAACACAGACCAAACTGGTCAGATTGCAAAAGCAGTGAAACATCTGCTGATGTCACACATTGCTATACAGCATCGCATCTTCTGAGTGCAACCTCCACATTGTTTTTTTTCCCCATCAACTACGACAGAATTGTAAGAATTTTAAAAATGACTTACTGGGTCAAAGGAATGGCTCATTTGGTTCATGAGCACTGGAAAATGCTTGTTAGGCACCTAAAAACCTCAGCACTGTCAGTAGTGAGTTTCCCTCCAGTCTCTCCTCTCCTCTTCCAGTGCTCCCAAAGATTGCATATGGGATGTTAGAAGGCACATCCTTGCCTGTTGCCTGAAGAATTTCTCACACCACTTGCTACACCAACAAATTCCAGAAATTAATCACCTATCATGCATTTCATTTTTAGCTTATATTCTATCATTTCCAGAGAATACCCATTCTCACATTGTGGGTTTTATGAAGACAGATAGATAGATAATTTAGTTACCAGCTTTGAGATCTTCTTCAGTACACTGGATGCCTCTTTTTAATTGAAGTTTATCACAAGCCTCCCACAGCCTATTTAAAGATAAACTCTAAACATGTTCTAAACCTAATTTCATCAATTGCTCACAAAATCTCATTCCAGACAAATATCAACTTATTCATACTCACTTTCAAAGGAGTTACAACAAAGAATTGTTAACACAAAAAAGAATGGCTAACACAAAGATATCTCAGCAGAAAACACGACTGAAAGATGAAAATAAACCCCACCAAAAGAAATTACTAGTCATCCTCCTTCTTCCCCAGCTAAACCTCACAGATCCAGTTATGTCCAGATCCACCTGTAGAGTCTAGTGACACTGGACAGACTTAAGATTTTGAAACTAATCAACTGCAAAGCAGAGCAGACAGCAATATCCTCTCTACGGGTCACTGCAAATATACTAGAAACCACAAGAAAGGTAAGGGTGAAGTTTGCTTTCCGAGTTTGAAAGTCAAATAGCTGTAGTGGAGCACTGAAAATAGGGCAGAAGAAGAAACAGAAGATTCTTCTGTTGCGTTTTCATTAAGCAACTAAATTAATTGAAAAAGGATGACTTAGTAGCAAAAGGAGACTAGTTGTAGACATAGTCCTCAAACTTATACAGACTTAAGAAAAGCACTACTATTAAATGTCTGCCAAAGCTCATGGTTCCTGACGCGTCCCTAAAACAGACCTGTATAGCCAGTTTCAAAACTTCCAATAATTTTTCAGTGAAGTACCGCACCCTTACAAATCTAAAAAGAGCTCAGTACAAAGCCTAGTGAAAGTCTCTCTGTTACGTCTCAGATCACATCCTATTACAAGATACTACAGCTCTACATACGGTGAATTGAAACTATGATAACATCAATAGCAACCTGGGAAAATTACCAAGAACAGGTCAATGATTAAGTTTCTGAAGTTTTGACTGCATCCCATCAACACATTTCAATTTGCTCTTTTTATACGCTACACCTGATTTACTTCCCTACAACAGCAGCTCGCAGGAAATCAAAGCCTCGACTTCTGCAATCTGCTGCACAAGATTCCCGGCCAAAGAGCAGGTTTATTTCAAGTATGTGAAATTACAGCGATGTTCAAATTCAGCCCATGTATATACAAAGAGTCAGAGAGGCTGGTAAAGAGCAGATGCTCTGTTCACCAAGCAGTTTCAGGTGGTCACTGATGTCAGGCAGCCTCTGGAGGTGTGAGCAGAACTCCTGGCTCTGGTAATTCAGCAACAGTTGCTGTAGACAAGCAATGGCAGCTCCGGTTCCTCTCAGGGATGAAGCAGGTGAAGGAATCACCATAGCAAACAGATAATTGCCTAGAGAGGGAGTATAACCAACACCTGCTAGATGAAACAGATCTTTTCCCCTCACCCTTTCTTAGCATGCTTTTTGACCTCCTCTTCATTCTTTTCTCTGCAGCTTGCAATTTGTTTACCTCTTCTGGGACCAAAATTAGATATAGTGCTGCATCATCACCCTACTGCCAAAGAGAACGGAACAGTTATCCTTTATATCTTGCAGACAGCTCTTTTTAAAACATCACAGGATGGCATTTAGAATAATCAAAGCATATGGGACTGTTGCTGGTATAGAGAGGGTTGCAGAACATAAAGCCATCACTTTTTTTCTTCCTTACCCTACATGAGTGCATGCAGATTACAACAGGAAAAGAACAGGAAGATCATCATTAGTTTTCTTGCATAAAGCAGTATTTTCATCTCTTACTTCTAAAGTTCATCATGTTGTGGAAATAATTTTACTGGTGTGTACCTATCTCATAACAATATAAAGGAGATAAATGATGAAAGGATGTGGTTCACTGACACTGGTATTTGTAGAGGGAATTCAGGTAGATTAAGAATTTTGGTGTCACTTTAATTACCCAGTTTCCCAGAGGAAGGTCTTCTGTGTAATATCAAAATCCCCTTAAGCTGCAGAATTTGTCTAAGCCAGATTTTAACTCCAGAGCAGCTTCACATTATATATATATATATATATATATATATTAGAACTGTAAAGTTTTAAACTGCTGTTTTAACTCCTGAGCCCAGGGTTTTGTACACTGTGATGGGCTCAGAACACACTGGCACAGTTATTCTCTGTTTAAGTAATAAATCGTATCACATCCAACACACATGTTTGTATTGGATACTTACAAAATGAGAGATATTAAGTAGCTAAGCCTGGTTTTCAAACTTTTTATAACACATCACGGCACTGGTGTTCCCTTAAGTAACCTAACTACTACCTTACAGTAATTCCTATCCTTCCATGCAATATTCACAAATTCACCCCAGGAGCCAATAATATTGGATTTGAATGTTGTGAGTGGTAGACTAAATAATTTATTCCTCTGTACGCACTTGTCTTTCTTCACATTGAGGTTTAACCCTTTTGTACCTCTTGTGTTTGACTATCTATTATCTACTAGGCTGCAGATAGGGCTTCACTGTTGCCAAGGATATGTCACACTGTGTTTCAGTTTGCCTTCTTGCACTTTATTTTAGGTTCCCTTTAGTAGTTTCAAATTTTAGTTTAATGTCTCCAGCATGCTTGTCTGTTCCACTGCACTTTGTGCAGGCACTTTATACGTCAATTGGAGTATGAAATAAAGGTTGTTTATAGCCGTAACTGGATTTTCATTTGTAAAAAAGGCCAGTTCTGCTGGACTGTAACCCACAGGCTTGTTACTGATGGAACTGGCACCAAGGTGCTCTCAGTCTGCATGCTCAGAGGAGCTCAAAGGGATTGAATTTCCATCACAGCTTCTGCAGGTAACAAATTCAAATCAAGTTTATGACAACGTGTCACCACCTGGAAGACGCAACGCAACACAACACCAAGAAGCACCCACAGGAAGGACAACACGCTGCTGGCCAACTCTTACACCAGAGCCAGAACATAGCAGAAATCCCAGTGTCACCTAAAATTATTCAAAGGCCCAGAATAAGTCCCCTGACTGACCATGGTCCATGTCTGAGTCACAAGTGGATCCTGTGGTCCTGGAGATGCCACATGTTGGAGGCAATAATGGAGAAGGCCCAGCATCAAGTGCTTCCAATTCACCCTTCTGCAATCTGAAATGATTAATCTGGCTTGCTCAGGCAAACCAGAGGTCATTCCTGCTGACCAAGGCAGGACTCCCACCATTTCAATGGAGGGAGCTCCTCCCTGCATCTACTCAAAATCCACGATGCTACCAGCAGCAAAAGTTCTCCACACTCCCCAAGGACATTGGAATGCCACAGGTGCTGTCCTGAGAATTACCTGTTCATACCCACACTGCTTTGCCCTTAAATTATTTCCCCAACCTCTTCCTTCCCCTGAATTACCATGATACCACCACTCTCACACAGACCCCTTTAGCACAGTTGAGACAACCTCTTCTCTTTGCCTGATGTCTTGACTCTACTGTTGATCGCTCATAGGCGACTTCACAATCTCATTGTTGATTAAAACTCAGGGCCCTTATCACAGCACTTCACAACTCTTTACTGTTTCCTGAACTACACATCAAAGTTTTGCAAAGCCTGAGTAAAAGACTGCCAGGACCTTTCAGCTCGTCTTCAAAATCAGGAGGCTTTCAAAATAATACTAGAATTATTATTTGGGGTTTTGTCAGTTTTGTGAGCCTCCACAACATTCCAAGTTCCAGGTTTTCAAGGTTTTTTTTCTTCAAACATCATAGCTAGAAAAAAATGTGGGTTTTTTTTCAGGCCAATTGAAATTCTTTCAGAACTGTCTAATGGTAACACTCTAGGATTTAAGAACAAAGTCAACAAATATAAGACTCATGGTAAAATCACGAGTAGTCCTCAACTGACTCACAAGACTCAGCAACAACAACCAAATCAGTTTGTCACTTGAAAAGATACACTTGTCATGCTACCTCTATCCAGAATGGCAGATTTTTCATTTTCCACTGAAGGTTTAGGTCATCAAGTATAATCCAACACTATAATCCAGTATTTCCTATTAAAGTGATAGTGAAGACGGGTATGATTGAATGGATCTGAATGAGTAGTTATGACCTCTTCCCATGCTATATTAGTTTATGAATACCTTCCTAACATGGAAAGAAGGTGAAGAAGAAGGGAATGTATTGCACAGCTAGAAATTTACAACTGTAATCTCTAAGAAATATTTATATGCTGTGAAATAATCTGCATAGATTTAGTAATAATCTACATAGTAAGGTTTAAAGTCAAATAAATAAAAAAAAAAATCTACTTGACAATGGAGGCTGTCAAGGCTGGATACAGTACGTACATATCAAAGACCACTCATGGTTTCTACTACCTTTTCCCATAGTCTTGATCCACAAGGAAAATATGAACAATTATCACATAAGTACTAAGAAAGAACTGAAAGAATGGTGAAAAGGGTATTTACCCACTTTACAGCATCAAACCAATACAATCAGACAAAACATATGTTGTGTATGCATTTTATTTCTTTTCATTTTGACCTCGTCCTGCCCACATCCATTTGTCTATTCACTTAAAGCTCTGAAGCACTGTCACACACGTGCTAAGCATAGGGCTTTGCTGACACCTAAACAGCTGCCAAAAGACAGTGGGTCCATGACATGCATCCCATGGGAAATCCATCAAGAAAAGGAGAATAGAGCATTTGAATGTAATTTATCTGCCATCTATATGCACAGCTCTTTTACATATATATATCATCTGCACCAAAAGAGGGACATATTCTGATGCTCTTGCTAAGTTCTCAGGGGAAAAGCTTTCAATCAATAATAACAGTAGATCTGATATTTGTCCTCACATATTTGTCCTCAAAGGTCAGCTTCACCACCTCGGATGAAAGAAAAAACCTCAGGAAGTTTTTACTAAGGAAATAACTAACCCAAATACTGGAACAAAATACATCTGGTTTCTTTGCTGAAATGCTTATACATGAAATGTATCAACTGAACACCATCAGTCACTAACAAACATCAATTTCACAGGTGTTATTTAAAAATAGGCTAGCATAATCTATAAGCATCACTTAAGACTCCAACCTACAATAACAAACAAATAAACAAATAATAAACAAATGATCATTTTGCAAAAATCTTAAAATTTATATTTTCAGATGCATACAAAAAAAATCCCAGGAGGCAGTGAGATGATAGAGATTTGAACTAGGAAATTCAAGTGCTTTAACTTGAAGAGTAAATTTTTATTGACAGAACAGGAAATTGGCTTAACTATATTCCCTTTTTATTTGTCATCTACTAACACCAGCAAGACAAAAGGTATTTTAGGGTTACTAGAGGAAGCACACAGAGATCTGTCTTAGAACTCGTGAAAATCTAGAATTAGTCAATCTCTGGTCAAGTCTTTGGTGTCTAAAGAAGAATGGCCTATGCCATACCTTCATACCACTGGCAAAGGTAGCCATTGCTAATATTTAATGGTCAAGTAAACCCTTTACTGGGGGAAGACTTGAAAAGCTGGCTAAACTAGCCTAAAAACAGCAGCAATGTTCATGTACAGCAGTAAGCAAAACTTTCCTTCTGTGCTTGCACTGAGAAAACTCCTGCTGCCACCTTTATTTGAAAAAACAGCCCATACCCCGATCTCCTGAAATGTGATGATTTTATTCCTTATTCAGAGAATGGGTGCTATTTTCAGTTCTTCCACTGGGGAAAAAAAGCCCATATAGTACTTTAAAAAGACAAAGTTTTGGCGCCTAGCCATGACAAAGAGCCAAAACTAATACAGTTTCCAACAAAACACTGGAATGTACTCTGCAAAACAGCTACAGTCCAGTGCGGATCAACTGTTGGTGGCCTTCCACTACAGCTAACTGCATACCACTGATATTAGCTATAGCATCATAGAATTGCCTAGGTTTGAAGGGACCTTTAAGATCCATCAACATTTCTAAACACAGGCAAGTACTTCAAAAAGCAAAATATCTGTAACCTATCCAAGGCCTGTTATTCCACAGAGCTATTCACCGAGCTCTCAGGAGTGAACATGATTACAGAGGAAGCCCATAAACTTTACCAACCGTAAGTAGCTAATCAAAGAGTATCTACATGACCACTCAATCCATTGTGTAGCTATCTAATCAGCTGGCCTTTCTACAGACAGCAGAGCTGCAGCTGGATGAAGCTGTGTGAACATGGCCCAAAATTACATGTTTAGATAGACAAAAGTAATTTTCATAATGTAAACAGGAAAGTATCTGGGTTGGATAAATCTGTCCAAATGCTACTGCCCATTGGAGTATAGTTCCCACCCACAGCACCATTAATTGGTATGCAAAGTTCCTAAGGTAGAAACCGCAAAATCTGAATAAGGTTTCTGAAGTTAAAAGCTCTTATCTAGATTACAGCCTTTTCCTTACTGGCACAGCTAGGCATTCCTGAATGCTAACGCACGCATGAAAAATACAGGTCCAGAATAAGCATTACTTTACCCTTCTGAGCTGAGGTCTTACTGTGGACACCTGAGAAACAATGCTTTACCCCCTGCAAGCAGATGTACTTCTGGGCAAGAGAAGCACATGGTATAACAAATAACAATAAAATACCTTTCAGGAGCATAAGAAGGTACTAAATAAATTTTAAGTGTGGAACATTTATTTAGCCACCTTAGATTCCCCTAGCCCATCTCAGTTAGTAAAGTTAGTAATGATGAACTTAACAGGTTGATTTTGTCACTTCTGTCTACATCCATTTGTTTTTGTAACTGTGCATGCAGAAAAAGAGTGTAATTTGTATTGAGAGAAAGAAAATCAATCTACATCATCCCTCTAAGTGAGCTGTCTGAACTTTAAGAGTGTAACAAATTTCCACATTATCAGATGAAAACTACAGATCTCATGTACACAGTTTGCAGCAAAAAGGTGAAGAAATCCAGATTATCATAGTTTGCTTTCACTGATAACTAAGTCAAATGGCTTTCTGCATTACCCTCCTTCCACTGACCAAAAACTAAATGTTTCACCACACTGAAACACTCACGTGGCTGAGCATTTAACCAAGGCCTGGTGGCTCAGGATGGGATTTCACGGTCAGTTTGAACAGAGGTGAGTGAGAATGACCATCAGAGATAGGGGCTCTTCACCTCCACCCCATCTCTTAACTGCTCACTCTTACCTGCTGCACTAGCATTCATGATGGGCCATAGCAGTGAAATATTCTGTCTGAAAACTAAACTAGTAGATAGACATGTTTTAGCTCACCCACATCTGCTGGGAATCCTGCACTGCTGATAGAATGACCTTTTCATCATCAGACTGCACTTTGTGGCTGGAAGTGACCACAGAATCTCACCCTTCATGGGGAGTTCTTAAAACGGCTAGAATTTCTACTTAAATACCCACAGGGTTTACAAAAGCATTCAGGCATCTAAGTTCTTAAAACAATAGTACTTGAGAAGTTTTATATTAATGAAGCCACAGGCTGTATTATATAAATTAGCCTATGACTAATTATTATTATATACATACTTACAATAACTCTGCCCCCCGTTTCTGCTTTGGTGTTTTACAAATAGCAGTGAGAATTCTGCATAATTTGGAAAGGTAACTTTCAGAAAAGCTGCACCTTCAGGTGTTGCAACTGCACATTGTAAAGACTTCAAAACCACAGTCAGTTCTACCCAAACACTTCAATAAGATACTACACCTGCAGAAATAAAGTGAGTCTGGAGAAATTAGAACTTGGGAAGAGAACTGCTGTCTTTTTCCCCCCGCCCCCTCCCGTTTAAACGGCTACTATAGAAAAGGAGTTACAATAGCCTTCTGGAAAGACAAGACACAAGGTAGTACCAGAACAAGTTCTAAAGAATAAACCAACAAAAGGTAAAACAAAAGAAACCATCCCAATGCTGGTCCTCACCTGAAATGTCACGAGGTACCATGATGGTGAGAGAAAAGTCAATGCTGCGCAGTGATAGGTGATGGGCACAGCATATCCTACCCCTACAAAAGGGCTCATTACACACACTCATTAAATATATCCTAATGCTCTGCTTGAAAGCATTGCACCTGCAGCAGACTGTTCTAGGAACTGCTGCCAGCAAAATGGCCATCTTCACTTGCTGCCTTAGCTCCAACTGCAGTGTCTTCTTTTTGCACAAATGTGTTGACAGACAAAACATAACTTAAATCCTCATCCCCTCGAGTCTATAACAAAAAATCCATTATTTTAACCACAGAGATTTAACCCAAGTTACTTACAAATGCCTGAAAACACTTGGGGGGGGGGGAATTCAGAAAGGGCCAAGTACTGTTGATATAAACACAGCAGAGTTACTTTGCACACAAGTAAACATAAAATTATTTAAAAAAACCCCACACAAATAACAAATGAACAATAAAAAGCAAGAAGAAAGCAAATTAAAAAGAATAGCAGCTCACCTTTTGAGGGGGTGGTCCGTGGTCATCCAAATAAGTGGAATTTCCTACAAAAAGAAAAGGATGGAGATAAACAAAAGTCATCCAACGCAACTTCAAAACTTGCCAATTTATGGAATCAATATACTTTTATCCCACTGGTCCTATGATATCAAATAATGAAAGAAAAATAAATATGCTCTGCTTTAATTTCTGATTAACAGGAAAATAAAACTAATTTCTTTTGGCTACATTTGTGATAAAAGATTAGACACACATTGTCACTTCAGGAAAAAACTTAATGGGCCAAGGCAGCTTTAATTAAATAATCACTGCATTCAATTATTTGCATGACAAAACCTGTCAGATGCATCCTCCTACATTTTAAGCAAGTGGGCACATTTAACCTCAAAAAGATTCCTTAAACCATAAATATAAAAGGCCCTCTTCAGACTTTGGTCTGATGGAGTTGACAAGCATTCACTTACCTCTCTTCTAACTGGGATTTCCCCCAAACCTCCAAGCTACTTTTTTTGATCTGTATTGATTGAATGGGAGCTGTATTCTGATGTAATTACACCTCTCCTTTCAAGATGCTCTTTTAAATCATATGAAACGCCTCAGAAAAGAAAACCACCCAACTTCTAAGATTTTTAAGTGGTCCCTTCTTAGTTAGTTGCAATAAAGAAGACAACAATTTCAGACTTTTTACCTGTTACTTATAAACACGCAGATATATATAATGCACTCTCCCCCCACACCCACTGTCAGGAAGGAGAAGTTTGTGAGTAAGTGTGATGAATTTCCCTGTACAATAAAAAGTCGGAATTACTTTGCAGAAGTATTTTCCTTTCTGTTTTTTCTATGCTTTTCTAGCATAGGGTATGAAGTGATGAAAACTTGAGTCAAAAGGCTCACAACTCATCTAAACGTAAGTCCCAATACTGCAAACTCTTTCTTTTACAGATGTATGTACCTTGATCTTCCAATAGTTCATACAACCACAAAGGCCTGAACAGTAACTTTTTGATGGTCATGTGAAATCATGAATCACATTCTGAAGCATACCCGCATCCTGTAGGTTTCATCTGTGCTCTCAAAATGTTTTTGTTTTGCTGGGTGGGGATTTTTTTGTTTGTTTGTTTGATTGATTGTTGGTTTTGTTTGTGTTTTGGGTTTTTTTTGTGTGTGCATTTGTTTTTCTTTTTTTAACAGCACAATCTAGTTACTACTATATCCACTTAAAAGACAAGAGTACAATTTTGGCCCATTTTATAAAGGTCTTTTTCCTGGTAGTTGCTTACTCAAATCCAGAAGCAACTAATGATGATAGAAGCTAATTGCCAGACAGACACAAGTGATCAAGGAAATAAAGAATACTGATTTGAAACCTAGTCAGAATAGCTCAGAACTGAAGAGTGGAGGCAGGAAAGCTGCAGACATTCCCCACTCCCTTATCCTGCCCAAAATGCCATGTGCTGAGCCAGTTCCCTGCCCCATCTCCTGCTTCTGCTCCTCAGGCACATGGACCAGAGCCAACCTCAGCATCCACAGCATGCCACATCAATTCAATAGTCCAAATTCTTTTGGGTTCGAGTTTAAAATGAGTATTTGCTTTCAGAAATAAAAGCGAAACCTTTTGCTGTATAATTCATGCCATACCCTATGTAAAAAACACTAAAATAATGCCACAAATCCAGCTGCAACAGAGTGGGGGGCGGCAGGCTCCGGGGTTACATCAGCCAGTTCATTAACCCCGCAAAGCCCTGGCACAGGGTCTCAGTGATCATCCTATCAGAGAATTGGCCTTGCTTCCATTCTGCTTGCTAAACAGGAGCCACATGAGAGAAGCCCTAATGCAGGCAGAAATATCCTGAAAAACATGCCCCTAGGTCAGAATATTTCTGCGGAAGATTTGCAGGAAAGATGATGACTTTCTAACACAAGAAGAGGCCATGAAAAGCATATTCAGCATGGCTCCAGAGCTGGATATTTACATATTTTATGAACTTAAGACATTATGTTGCTTTCATACATAGGGCTACTTCTCAGAGAATATGTATCAGACTAAACTAGCTTTAAAAGAAAAAATACCCTCAGCATTATAAATATTGCAGCTACAGAGAAATACCAAGTAAAACCAATCTATGAACTATCTTCTACTAAGAGATGACAAAGTAGTACAGAAAGGAGAGCTGCACAGCAAGAGTCAGGGTCTGAGGAATGAATGCCATAAACACTGAAACCACTGTTCATAATCTCAAGTGTTCACATCAACACAACAACCTTATCTAAGATGGAGAACATTATTATGCAGCTTTTATGTATTCTGGCACAGCCAGCATGTGTTTGACATCACTAAGTGCAACAAGAAGAGAAAGGCTTTCTGTGGTAGAAATGACAGAGTGATAGAAGAGGAGGTCATCCATTCTTCATTAAGAATCTAGTCCATTGCCCCAAAGCAAGCCATGTCATTAAATTATTAGGATGACTTCTCTGAAGTCCATTAATAAAGCACACTAAAGACATCATTGCTCTTGTCTGTTGTGCAACCAGACACTTCTAGATTTTTTTTTTTCCTGGAGAAGAGCATTTATTCTTTGAAAACAAATTTTTCTGCCCTTATCATATACTCTGCCTTCCTATAATAGCATAAAAGTATAAGGCATTAGAAACAAGTCAGGCAGAATAATCAAGTCTCAAAACAGTGGGATTATGCATTCCATAAACATGCTCAACAGCACACTTAAGCTGACAGAACACAGTCTCCTCTAGCCTCTGCCAGAAAAAAAAAAATATTAAAAAATGTCATCTTTATTATAGAACATGGTGAATATGGGGAAATATTCCAATTTTTTTCCATAATTTATTATCTTTGAGGTTAAGTGAATCAGCTGTATGCAAAGTCTTTGGGGAAATCTTGTGGTTATGTTCCTTTTTTCTTGGAATCGCTGGAGTGTGGGGGTTTTTCTTGAAGCAAGCCAAGTTACCACAGAGAAAGATGGTCAGTGACCAAAATAAAGGACAAGTATTACTGTGTCCAGTGCAGAACAGCAGAAAACAAGAGTAACTGCAATTCTAGGAAAAACCTTTCCAAAAAATAAATGGGAAGTACAGGAAGAGGTGATAGATGGGCTTATGTGTAAACTGAAAACCCTTTGGTAGCAACCAAACCAGGATCATTCCATTTGAATAATTTAGATATCACATGGAAAGAACTGAGTAGAGATGGAAAGAAAGCCAACATGGAAAATACGGAGTTTTGACTATTTTCCTGGAGCAGGGTTTTCCCTTGGTGGGAATCACAAGCAGCAGCCTAAGGGAGCTGGGACCCAGCTACTGCCAAATGTAATGTCTTGTGAAAATCCTGCTTTGTTCTTTTCACTCGGTCACAGTCTCAAAATTCCTCGCATCAATACAACCTTTACTGGCATACCATCCCTTAGGTCATCTGATGTCTAAATGAAAGGAACTGTTTAATAGTCGTCTGATGAGTCTTCTGGTCTGGAAATCAAGGCTTTAAAGAACAACTCAATAATAAACCAAAGTGCCAGTGAATTCTCCAAGGGTAGTTATCGTTCTATTCTATGCAATTTCCTTTCCACCATGAAAATAATTCCCTCTACAGAGGTTCTACTGGTAGAAGCTTTAACATGAACAGGACACCCATGGCTGGCACCACGTACCCAGGCCAGACATGACTGCCAGAAACAATGGACTAGGGGTTGTTTCTGCAATTTATTCTCACACTCCTGCATTTTATAGAGGTCTTTTTCACTTTTTTTCCATTTACTTTTTTTCCTCCCAGTAGAATAGTGGACATTCTTAGAAATTTCACAGATTTTTTTTACGCCTCTGACAAAGTAAGATGTTCATAGTCATCAGGTCATGAAGCCTCTGAAGGAAGTAGGCTGGGAATACATCTTGACGGCCAGCAACTTAGTAGAACGATGTCACCCAGGTCAAATCCAACATATAAAGAAAACTCTGCTATTGATGAGGTCAGCAGAACCATACCAGCTTTAACAGAAGAAACTTTTTCAGAGGTGTGCAGAGAAGATTAACATAGCAAAGCTTAGCAAAACCCCACTGACCAGTCTGCACTGGAATACAAAATGACTTATTGGAATTTCTTCAACCATACATAAAAGACTCTGTACCTACAATTGTTTTCCTCTACACAAGACTAACATCCTGTGAAAATTTTCATTTTGACCATGGAAAAATAAAAAGTAGAGTAAGCATTATTTTTTAAAAAAACATTCTGGAATGGATTTTTCTGCTTCCCCTCTTGCCTTTCAAAACATTTTGGTTATTCCTCATTTTTAAAATCCTAAATACCAAAAAAACCCAACCCCGAATCCACACATTTAATTCAGTCTACATCACCTCACACAGTGAAGCAAAGTAGCTGGAACAAGGTAAAAATACCTATTTGGGCTTTATTACCCAGTCAACTGAACACTGGAAACTTCATTTAAGATATAATTCAGATTTGTTTACCTACCCATTTTATACTTCTAACACAATTCAGAGAGAAACTGACATACATAAGCACAGTTCTTGAAAACTTACTCATAATTGTGCATATGTAATATATGTATACAAGTACCCCTGGAATACAGACACAGGATTGGATAATGGTAGGTTCTAAAGCAATGCATATATATTGGAAAAAGATTCTAAATGAAGGAAAACATCTTTATGAAGACAAAGAATACTGACTTTCTGTATACATATCAATATATCCAGATGTATTATTGTTTATGTTAATATGTGTGCCTTTTAACATACTCAAGACTAGACTGGTAACTTGTTCCATAGATCAATTTCTTAGGAAAAATGTCCACATCAACTGTATTTGTTACATTAAAACATACTAAAGTGTATAATTATAAAGTCACATATAAGAAATTCAAAACTTTCAGTGGTTTACTTAAAATAAAACAATAATAATCAAAGTTCTGATACGAGTCCATCTATTCAAATTATGTGACCTACAGCAAGCACTATGATGGAAATATTGCAGACATTGGGTTTATTGGTGATATTCCTGGTGCTTTTCGCTTTTCCTTCTACCCTCTAATGACAGACTTTCCAGCCTATAATTCTACAAGATGAAAGACCTATTTCAATGCACGTTCAGAAACATTAGCAAGATGAAACTGGTGCTGAATATTCAATAATGAAAACTCTTGGCTAAAACTGCTCTCTAATAAGGAGAAACATCCATCCATCTTACAAGCTCACAAAGACAGACCTAGGTGGTCCGCCATCAGAAAGTTCATAATTTTCCTACTACAAGAATCTACTTTGCGTATTTGTCCTATATATAAACATATCAATCAGTTGAATATTTTGCTCCGAGACTCTTGCCGGGAGATTTCTTCTAACCACAAACTCCTTACCCCAAACTGTTAGACACTTGCATCCAGTCTTCACTCTGGAAGTTTTCCATGACCAACATTTTTCTTGTACTGACCTTTAGCACCCAGAACACTTCATAGCTGAGTATATTCTGGACCCAGCTCAGAGTACCTTACAGTCTTATCCTCTGTGTTGCTAGTTCTCAGGCCCTTTCTACTCCTCTGAGATGCTTCTCACCATTCTGAGACCTCTGCAGGTTCAATCATCCTTTCTACACCTGATGGTGGCACATCACATCACCTGCCCAGTTACCCTTAGTGAGAAGCTGACTGATATGCTCCTGGCTTTGCCACCTGAAGCAGAACGGTGCAGGGAGGAGAGGGGAAGGCGCACTTCAGGCATGGTCCTCCTTCTGCAAAGAGAGGAGACTCCAGAAGGCAAAGCTACTCCAAAATCACAGGTCCTCTCCAAATTGCATAGTTAAGCCTTGCTTCAACACACCTTCTACAGAAAGGTAAAGCACTTCAAGATGTACAGGCATATGATAATTTTAATGTTTGTTTTGTCAATAAACTTCTTTATTACTACTAGTAGCAGAGAAAGGGGAAAAAAATTAAAATAAAAAAATAAAAAAATAAAACCAGACCCAACAGGTATTTTCCTGCAATCAAAGGAAAAGCAGGTATGTAGCTTTTTATCAAGACAGTGCAAAGAAAAACTAATGACCAAAAAAATAAGGTGCCAAGTAGCCAAACAATTTCAATTTTATTTGAACGCATTTTATTATGAGAACAGAGACTGTGACCTACCTCTGCAGCCAGATAGTTCTTTATTAAAAGCACTTCAAAACCCCATTAATCTGTTCATCTTCATTTTACTTTTCAGCTGGTTCTCAAATTCTTCTTTCTGGTACCACACAGCAAGTGAACACTGATTAAATATGTGGTCTTTTTTTTTTTTCCCCCAAAGATTTTTATCCTACCTTCTGTCACACAGCATATCAGATATTTTGTAATGACTCGTATTCTTTTCTTAATTTCCTTAATAAAAATGCAGAGTCAGTTGTATAAATACAGACAGTACTATGTTTCTTGGTGCCTTTTGGGGAGTTCCTGGGAAAAATTCTCCTTCCAAAAGGTGTGATCAAGCAATACTTAAAGCTAGGCAACTACAAACAAAGCTGTTTAAAATTTATGGGTCAAGTTGGGAAAAAGTCAGTTTGACAGCTAAACTGCCACCCACTGAAATCATACAAAGACTGGTCTCCCACTTTATTTCCTAACTGGCTAACATAAGAATAGTAGAAACTGTCAAATTACTATGGCTGAATACGAAAAGGACCAGTGCAGCACAGAAGCTAGCATGTTAGAGAGTAGTTAGAAGCATCTGACATTTGGAAATGAGCTAGACTTAATGAGGTTCAGGCAGCATACTTCAGAAATTGCCTGTGGCAGGCTGCATTACCAACTATCTGAGAATTAACAGAGAATGAATGAGTTAAAGTCTGTCTGAAACACCATATTCTGCAAATAGTTATCAAAACCCAACAATATTAGACTGAAAATAGAAAAATGCCACAGTAAGTCAGGGGGATGCAGACCACCCACCCCTGGAGGTCTCCAAGAGCAGATCGGGCGGGCACCTGCCAGGAACGACCCAGGTGTAGCCACTTTGGAACCAACAGGCAAATTACACCAGCTCCTATGCCAGCCCGATTTCTTTTTGATGGTTGGTTGGGTTTTTTTATTAATCAAACAAACTTCCCCTGGGTGTTGCTCTTGGTCTTATTACTCAATATTCTCATTCATGACTTGAAAAAGTGCATTAAAGAGCATTGGTATTAAATTTGGTAATAATAACAACTAAAGGGACTGGACCTCTGCTGAAACTCCAGGGTGAACACAGAAAGATGATGATCAGTTGAAGATGTGGTCTGAAAACACAAGATGCAATTCAGTAAAAACAAGTATAAAAATTTCAACTTGAATAAGAGCAACATCATAAAAGCAGAATGGATACAAAGGGGAAATTGCAGAAAAGGGCATGGAGAAAGATGATAGGAAGTGAGTATCAATTCCCTTCCTTTGGATCTCTTTGTGCACCCCATGAAACCTTTTCAGGAAGATCTTTCTATTTCAGCCGAACACACAGTGATGGTTTCACTAGCTTGGCAAGAAGTCTGTTTTAATTGATTGTCACATAAAGAAAGTCTTTTAGGCTTAGGGTTACCCCGTTTCCCCCTTTTCCTCCTGAGTGACAGACAGATACAAGAACATTTGCGGACCATTTGCCTTCACCAGAGAAAGATTTTTGCCTCTACCCTGGAGAATGCATGATGCACAGGAAGAAGCTCTGTGGGACAGAAGATGGTGACAGGGCCATGGCACTCCCCCTCTCAATGCTCTCCCTGGCACAGAGAGCAGCCCACCAAACGCAGGAGACTTCCCTCTGCACATCCCCAGTAATAAGACTGCAACTCCAGAGATAAACCTTTCTACAAGGCTCTCCTTACCAAAGTGACGACAATCTAAAGGTGCGACAAAGGAGATAATGAGGAGGCTTCAATGAAGACCCTGTCACCTGCGAGGCCCCTTCATCTCACTTCACTCTGCCATTCAGGCTACAAGCTCCAGGGACTCTGTATCTGGCCAGACACCTTCTCAGATGATACCAGTCTCAAGAGTTTCCTATTATATCAATACCAGACATCAGCTCTCCTCTTTTATGTGACGTTTTTCCAGAGACAAGGATTTTATTATTTAAACTCAAGCCAACTCGCAAGCTTTATTTCTGTCCGTTACATTTATGCATATATTTTCAGATATACCTCCTTTTCCCCTACACAGGCAACCTTGGAAAATAGCAAGTCAATAAATTTTGGGAAACACCCATCTGGCAAGTCACCAGCTTTTCAAGGAAGACTTTAATTACTATTAATAGTATTATTAAGTACTATGCTGCAAATTCTGTCCAGAATGGGTTGTTTGTTGGGCGTTTGGTTTGAAGTTCGTGTCCCTGGAGGCACATTTCCGAGAAGCTGCAGAGGTCTGTGGTCTGACCTCAGCGGCACCTTCCTAGCGGAGAAGAAACGAACACACTTCCCAGACAATTGGTCACATAAAGCTCTAAAGAATTATTCATATTTTTATCATGCTAAAGCCAAATGAGTTTTCCTTGCATGTGCTTTTCGCAACAACTCTTGAGTCATAGGGTTGCTATGATTTTGTCACACTTCTTTACAAAGGCAGCTGCGTTTAGGATAACGGACCCCCCCATACGAGGTAGCCTGCAGGATCAAGCTATATGTCTGTGGGTTTTTCCACTTTCTTCACAGCTCAGGTTCTCTTTCTATCTCAAAAATTACAACTGCAAATAAGAAAAGGAGTCTTTTTACAAGTCTGCCTCCTTTTCCTCCCCTCCACTATTTCCTGTACTATGAGTGAATCACTGTATAACCCTTCCCTGTACATATACACCTCTTGAAAAGCAAGAGCACTATATGTAAGAAGTAGCTATCTTTGTATTGCTTTCTTCTCTGAAGATAAAGTTTTTAAAACATTACAAATTGTTTAAATGTTATTAGCTTACCATCCTCAAAAGCCTTAACAGTCACAAAATTCGAAGTAGCATTTCGTGCCAAGTTCTGTTAGAAGCCTGTAACTGCAAACCAGAATATATAAGTAGGTCAGATAAGGAACAGCTGTAATTAAATGACCCATTTCTTCTTTAAGACATATTAGCATAAAGCTTTATTAATCTCTATTACAAAAAAATACTAAAGCTTGAAGTCTAGAAAATGATCTCAATATGATTTAACACAAATATTTTCCATTACTATAAATGCTTTGGCCAAACTGCTCAGTTTTCACACTATCCAGCTGCTGGCTTCTGTTCATGAACTCCTTTTTAACTCCTTTAGGCCCCTGTCTTAAGCAGATGCATTTGAGTGATAAAAAGCCTTGTCAAGGCAAGTGGTTTGTATTTCAGGAACTTCTATATAGAAATTGCATGTTTAAAAATAAGAGGAAAGATTTAGCAACTATAGAGCATTGGACTTGTCTTAAACCTGCCTTTCTATTTCACCGATCTTTTTTTATCTCCTGCAACTGTAAATGGATGGGATTAACCCCGTTCCTGTTATTCCAACCCCTTGCAACATACACCTTCTACTTCAGATTTCAGCCTTTCCTGAGAAAAAAGTTGTTTTAATACATGGAACAGTTAACTTAAAACTCAACGTTTGTGAAAGAATTTTCCTCTTCTACAAAGCACTGCAAATGGCCAATACAAACATCATGATTTCTAGAAAGATGAGTTTCCTGCCTTCTGCCTCATTTCTCATTATCTTAAACAAGATTTATATCCATTTTTGTATAGGCACATGATTAGATTGATTCATAAACATAGGATGATCTAAGGAAAAATAACTTAATATATTTTTATTAAAACTTTTGCTCTTCAAAACCTAATGCTGTCCTTCTTACTGAAGCCTAAGACCCACAGCACATACACAAGGCTTCCATGTATGAAAGAGGTAAGACAACCCTCATGACTTTCAACAACTCATTAATGTATCCAGCAGTAAATATAAATATGTATTGACAGTTTTTCCCAGATTGTAAGCAGCAAAGATCTGGCTATCAATTATGAAACATTTAGTATGCTCTCAATTTTCAACAGTTTGAGTAAATGCATTTGGAAGGCAACGGACAAAAAGAGTTTTCAGATGCTCTGATTACTTCTTGCAGCCTTAAGCCCTTCAATGACTGAAACAGTGCCTCAAAAATGTCACCAATGACAGGTTCTGCATTAACATCTTTATGTTAAAAAGCTAACTGCCCTGGATGCAGTGTCATACAGCCACACACAAGCAGTCCAGGTTTCATCAGCCTCAGCAGAAGTCTTCAAATTGGCATTTTTGCTTGTGCTCTCTACCTGTCCCTGAAAAGTTTGCACTTTTTATATATACTACTAATCTAAATGGTGGGGAGTTCAACTCAATGAAGGTACTAAGAAGGTCTAAAATGCATTTTGACTCACTTGGGTAACTGTTTATTTAGGACTGCTTTTGGGTACTTTGACCACACTTATGAACTCTGAGATGCAAACATTCGCTACTGGTAACAATTACCTAGGCGTGCTCTTTCTTTTTATATCTTTTTCCTGTGTTTTATTTAGCTTGGAGAACCACATCAGGATGTCACCACTAAGATGTGGTAGTTTAATAGGTCTCCAACTGCCACTCACCAGCCCTCCTGCAGACCATGATTCTTCAAGAGACATCTTAAAATATACGAAAAACATCTGTGCCATGTAGACTATCATAATATAGTAGACATTATCTAAATTCAGCTTCTCATTGTACTCTGTCTACATATAACTATATATATTTATATCAGCAGCAATCTCGGCTTTGCCAGAATGGTTGGGAGACTCCTAACCAGTAATCCTAGTGGCACATACTACAGGACAGTATAACTTACACATATTATTGCATTATATTACTAGGTGGTAGTGTATTATTTTTAGGACATGCCTGTCAGCCTTCTTTGTAAGGGTAATAATGCTTTTTTAATGGCAGAACTTTATGGCAATACTTTTAAACCTTTGCCAAAAGGCAAGAATAGGCTTTTTGTTCTAATCATATAGCAGTGGTGTAATTCTACAACATTTCGCAGGGTCATTTCAGCAACAAGCATTTAATTTCTACAAATTTACATTGATCTTGACTGAGACACAGAGTACAGGAATTGCAGTATACTGAAATTAACATTCAGACACGTGAAAAATGCAATTCTTCATCCTTTATTCTGTATTAGATTCTATATTTGTCAGAATAATAACATTTGGTCACAAATCATGATAGAGAAATTTACCTAGAGAAATCTAAAGAATAGTTTATAATTTTACATAAAAGAAAGCTTGAAGAGTCCTAGAGCTAAGCCACACTACTGTTTGTTATCTAACTGCCACCAGTAGCACTTGTTAACAGCATTTTATGAAAAGTTCACGATTAACTATTAAACGTGGGTACTTCTCATTTTCTTATACCTGAGAAAGCAAGATTAAAAATAATCATGTTATACAAATGTAATACACAAGAAGTATCTTCTCCTCTATTAAAATTTGTACAGAGTTGTGGTTTTCTGTGTACAAGAAGCTTAAATACTAACATAAATATAATTATAGCTCAGTTTACTCTTACAAACTATATGTTTCTTTAAGCAAAAACATTCTTATAAGGTAAGATCAGCCAGATATCACTCATTTAATTTTCTTATGGCTTTGTCTTTTTTCACGTGGGATTTCTGTCCATTCACAGCACAGGTTATCTTAAGTACAATAATTTAACTTCATAATTATTGAGTTCCTCAGCCAGCAACAAAACACACTTTCTTTAGTAAGCCCCATTTAGCATGACTGACAGTCTTTAATCAGGTGTGTAATGGAGCTGTACTCATACAAGCATCATAAAGGCAAAAATCAGATCTCATTCACAGATTAGACAGAGTTGAAAGGGACCTCTAGAGATCATCTAGTCCAACTCCCCTGCCAAAGCAGGGATGCCCAGAGCACATCACTCAGGGCTGCATCCAGGCAGGTCTTGAAGATCTCCAGAAAAGGGGACTCCACAGCCTCCCTGGGCAGCCTGTCCCAGTGCTCACTGTAAAAGAAGTTTTTCCTCATATTTGAATGGAGCTTCCCAGCTTGAGCCCATTGCCCCTCCTCCTATCGCTGGAAACCACTGAAAAGAGTCTGGCTCCAATATCCTTCAACCCACCCTTTAGGAACTTGTAAATATAGATGAGGTCTCCCCTCAGCCTTCTCTTCTCCAGGCTAAAGAGCCCCAGCTCCTTGAGCCTTTCCTCATAAGGGAGGTGCTCCAATCCTTAATCACCTTGGTTGCCCTACACTGGACTCTCTCAGTAGTTCCCCGTCCCTCTTAAACTGGGGAGCCCAGAACTGGATGCAGTATTCCAGCTGTGGCCTCACCAGTACAGAGTAGAGGGGGAGAATGACCTCCCTTGACCTGCTGGCCACATTTCTCCCTGTGCAGACCAGGATTACATTGCCCCTCTTGGCAACAAGGGCTGGTGCATGGAGAGCCTGCCATCCACCTCCAGATAGACTCCCAGATCCTTTTCCTCAGAAGTACTTCCCAGAAGATCCATTCCTAACCTATATTGGTGCCTGGGGTTCTCCCTCCCCAGGTGCAGGACCTTATATTAGGTTCTTCTCTGCCCATCTCTCCAGCCTGTCCAGGTCACACTGGATGGCGGCACAGCCCTCTGGAGTGTCAGCCAGCCCTCCTAATTTGGAATCATCAGCATTTCACGTATTAAAGTGTTGGCTGCTCACAGGTTTTGGTTTCATATGGGGTTTTATTTTTTTTAATGCTTATGTTTTAAAGCCATCTAATAAATTAGATGGCTCAAGTCTTGAAAGAATGCATTCTCAGAGGGTAAGTGCTCAGATTTTTCTGAAGCCAGGTACCTAAAAACTAAGGAACCTAACATTTCCAGACATAGAAACAATGATCTGCATAGTAAAAATCATCAGGACAGACAACTATGTGGATAGTGCAGTACCAATACTAGTTACCCACTGAGAATTTAACAGTTCTGTGGGTTGTCAGGACACCCGATGCAAAGACATCGGGTACTTTCTGATGAATACTGAACTCTCCTTCGAACAGATTCCTGTGGGAAAGCGATTCTCTTTCAGACAACACCCAAAAATCAATATCATGTCAACACCAAATTTGTTTCAGTTTGAATGCAGCCTTCACACCATAAAGGAGTGCATTGGACTGAACTGCTCTGCCACAGCAACTGGAGTGCTCCATTTGCTACCCTGCCATGAAGGTGAAAGAACCTCTTGGCAACCGTTGTAGCAGATTTCTCAGGGCTTTGGGGTCTTTGCCCTAACAGCACTCCAGGCTTTGGCATACGAGTCAGGGCTTTTGTGGTGTTATTTCCCCCTCTAGCCCTCAAAAATTCATCTCAGGCTTCCTACCACAAAGTCATTTTGTTCCAGGTCTTGACATCCTTATGGAGCCACTATCGGCAGCTCTCATGCTATGGTCAGCCAGAGTGTCAGCTCCTCAGCTCCCCTAACTCCAAACAAAATACAGCTGTGAAAATACCTCCTCTCTGCTGCCACTGCAACTTCACACAAGCTGTTTAAGAGGTCTCCACTGTTTTCTTCTCCTTTCCCACAGCAGTTTCCACTGTATTACATTATTTACCAATCAAGACCCCTCCAGATCTCATTTTTTTTGTCAAACACTAAGAAACAATGTAATTCCCCTAACTGCCTTCTCAAAAATAGTACTTTTTATTTTCCACACAAACTAAATAGTTAAGAAAAAGCAAAAAAAAAAAAAAGAAATCAGCTTGAGACAAACTTCTGGCAATGAAAATATACCAGCCCAACCTGCTGAAAACTAGGAAGCTGAAAATGGGACCTTAAGGAGGTAAAACCGGGCTAGAAACCTTGACAAAATGCCATGGCACTAGGATTACCAACATTCGTATTTCAAAAGACACCAGTGTATTTACTCAGGCTGAAATGTGAGGTTGCAGCCAAGGCACAAGCAATAAAGTGCTCCAAATGACTCAACGGGGCCCAGAGCTCCTCGTCCCATGCCAGGCAGTTCTCCTCCCTTCTTTACAATCCCTTCTTAAAGTGAGACAGAACAAGTGTCACCTCAAATATCACTAACATTTTTTCTTCAGAGTCATCTTAACATCCAAATAATTGTTTAACTTATTTTGTAAGAGCCATTACAGAAGGTTTACTTTAGTACAGTAGTTATTGGAAAGTTGTGAGAGCAGCCATAAATTTTACACCAGTAACGCTTGTGAGATTGAGCCTTCAGATTAGCACCTCTTTGGAAAAGGGATACAGCCTCCTGAGATGCTTACGTAGGGCCCAGCACTCATTGACTTCACAATTAACTAAAACCACATCCAGTTTCCAACATCCCTAAGAGCTCATTATTAATATATTTAAGTCCAGGACTTTACATACTCTTACACTTTGTACTCCTTCCTCGGGATGCAAGCAAGCATTGCACTTAGCTCCTAAGAAACCCTGAAATATGCGGATATTTTAGTTTGTGGAAAATTAAAAGAAGAGGCATAAATATGTGCCATCAGCTGGAACACCTGAGGCACCAGGATTTTGCACACGCAGCTATATGAGGCTCATGTAAAACTACAAAATTTTACAGGAAGACGGAGACTCCCACATACCATCCTGAGTGGAAACCAGGGTAGCTGAATTGCTTTTGTTGTATTTTTAAAACAAATGACCTACTGCATGAATCACAGTGGGAAACCAGAGCAGCCATCCCCCTGCCCCTCAAAAGAAAACCAAAAAGCCTAAAGCTTGACAGCAGATCCAGGAAGGTCTGCTTTGCCCTCAAATACCCTTTTTTGTTTTGATTTGTTCACTGCTTCTCTCCTTCCCCCTCACACGCTACTTTAGAAGTGTGTCTTTATTGTAATGGAATCAGATTATTCTACGTATAATTTCCATGGGAAGAAAAGAAACTTTGCACTTGATTTATCATGTCATATTAAGCTACTATATTTCTGCTTGGGCTGGGAAGGATGCCAGCAGGATCAGCATACCCTCTTCCACCACCTTCCATCAAGGAAAAGATTTCAGGGCCTTCTGCTTCTTGCTAGCATTCAACAAACCACAGCTCTGATGATATTCTCCAATTTTATAAAGCAGCTGAATGACAGAATATATTTTCATCATGTATTCTCATGGGACTTGCTCAATGTTTAGTCAAATTTTAAGTACCACGACTGAAAGCTATTAACTAAGAAAAGTCATCCCTTATGAATTCTCCAGGAGAAGAAAAAGCAAATAAACATAAACATGGATATCAACACCTCATCACTGACATTGCCAAGTCTCACCCCTATGCTGAAGCCTCCTGGGCTACCCTGGCAGCTGGGCTGCTGCAGGTACATGGACCAGTGACAGCAGGAACACTTCTTTAAGTTAAATCTCTACAGAGTCTGAAAGACAGTATTCACAACTGCCAATGTCCACAGTTCCCAGGAATCATAAGTCTTGGTTTAGACTGCAGAATTACAGCATCCTTTAGGATGGAAAAGACCTTTAAGATCATCAAGTCCAACTGTAAACCTAACACTGCCATGTCTACCACTACACGACATCCCAAAGTGCCACATCTATACATCTTTTAAAAACCTCCAGGGATGATGACTCAACCACTTCCCTGGGCAGCCTGTTCCAGCCCTTGACAGCCCTTTCAGAGAATAAGTTTTTCCTAATATCCAATCTAAACCTCACTTGGCATACTGAGGCCATTTCCTCTTGTCCTATCACTTCTTACTTGGGAGAAGAGACCACTACTTCAGTTTTGGTTACACAGAACAGTTTTTCCTCTGAGGAAAGAGGGATTTCCTGCACAGACCTGAGCTGTTACAAGGTGGGTATTTCTGAAACTTCACTTTCCATGCCATATTCTGACATTAACACAAAAATTCCAGACAGTCAAGGCACCCTTTCCAAAGCATGCATGCATCCATAAGTGCACAACACATAAATAAAATGTGACTCCAAAGCTTCAGGAATTTTAACGTGTTTTTATTACTCTATATGACATTGCTCATCAGCAACGACTTCGCTAAGGCAGAATAGGACAGCAATGTATGTCAGAAGTAGTCAGGGTAAACTGGGAAGTGTGATTTCATAGTATAACTAAGATCTAGGAATAATTTACTCACTCAAAAGATCACAAAGGGGAGAGCAGTTTTACTTCTCCAAACCACTGACCAATATCCTGGAGGAGCTACGGTTTCTGTTAAAACGATCACAGAGAAACAGGCATTTTACAGTTTCAAAATTTGTTTTCAGTACAGAAATAAGTGAAGGCAGTTCACACTTTTCAGGAAACTCGTAAAGGCAGCACAGAAATGTCAGAAACCCAGTTATGATCTCTTCAGTGATTGGAAAGTTTGTGCCATTACAGATGGAAGAATATCTTCATATGTACCCTAACGCCATTTTCACACAGCTGAAATTATAGTTTTTGTTTTTTTTTTTTATTTCTCTGAAATCTGGCATGCAACCTGTTTTTGACTTGACTTCCGCTGTTAGTATGCTATTTAGTCCTTCGAACATTATGCCATTTTGGCATTTTAACTGTTTGCCTGCAATTATGCCAGTTCCATATTTTTCCACAACTGGCCTGTTATTTACTGTCAACATTATTTTCTAGATTGTTCCAAAGTGCATCTCTGCCCTTGCTGGCTTTTACAATATCTTTATTTCAGAATCATCTGCAAATATAATCAAAACGTTAACTCTCCGTTTTCTAAGCATTAAGGCAGTCGATGCACAAAACCAGATCCTGATCCTTGGTAAACACCTTCCTTGAACATATACACGCGCCATTATAGCTTAGCACCAAAGTATATGAAACATATTGTACTCATTATTATTGTCATCAATAAAGAATATGTGCTAATATAGCACAGGTTAAATTAAGTGAAGAAAATTTGCTTCTATAAAATATTCTCGGGTTTCTGATTATAATTGCAGTGTTGCACTCTAGCACACCCTAAATGACACACAACCACACCTCGCAGTCAGACCTTATTCCAAAACAGTAGCATCCTCAGCACCCCAAAGAGACCATGGTGAGCAGCACGTGGTCATCCTTCCTGCCTCCTGGGCTGTACCTGGGCACAAACGTGGTACCAGCATCGCTGAGCCCCCAGGTGCCACCTGGCAGCAGCCTCCACTTCACTCAGCTGCGGTGGCCGGACCCAAGCTGCACCTCCCTGGTGCCACCTTCCCTTCCAAAGCGGGACTGGGAAGCATCATGTCACCTGCTCTGCAAGCACTGAAGCACTACAGCGAGACTGTTGTTCCCAGGATGCAGCAGTCACCCTCTGGCTTCTCCAAACATTGTGTAAAGTGCTTCAACAGTAACGTTACTATGGCTGATAGCAAACTGAGACACTGCACACGATGGCATTTTTAACCTTGAATTTGTTTATGACTGAATCGGCAAATACAGCCTTGAATGCTCCAAAACTGAAGTTTGGCACATATGAAATTATGAACTGGGTTAAAATTCTTTACTCTATTTTCATTTCTAGCAGACCTGAATTGAAACCATGGATTTAGGAAGTAGGACCCCCAATACACACTGGTTACTTCAGAGACTTCTGGTTAAGTGTTAAAGCAACAAAGGACACACAGGAATTACAAGCTGTTTTGAGAAATTCTTTTTGTTTCTATGGAAACTTAAACCTATTTGCTTTTTCTTCCTACTGCTGCCTTCAAAAAAAACCTCAAGTACATTCACACTTTCATTTAATCTCTTGATTTTACATTATCAGAAATCCTCATTCTGCAAAACACCTAAAACCCAAGAAAAAACAACAACAAAAAAAACCCCTTTTGGTATGATGAGAGCAACCCGTACTGAACAGTGGGAGAGCTCTACTTTGCTACTGCTGATGATCTGCTTCTTCCTAAACTCCTCCTGATTCAGTCATTCACCTGATCAGCAACAGGGGAAAAAAGTAGAGAGAGAGTGAGAGAGAGGAAACATTCAAAGCAAAAGTTGAGTAACCCACTACCATTCAACGATATTTGAAATTTTGCCAAATTAAACAGAAGGCCAGCTAAATTGCTCTTCCAGTCTACTCCATCATATGTTTACATTTCCTGTAAACAATTTAACTATGATGATCCTGCACTTTCTTCAATGGAATGCCGTTTTGATGCAACAGCAATGAGGAAAAGCCCCAAACACGATCCCAAGCACACCATATTTAAGAAGAACAGCTTTTGCTCAAGCGCTACAGATACACTCCACTTGTGATACAAACCAAACTAAGCCTCCTGACAGCCTCATGCCACAAGCCATGCCAAGCATCCAAAGCAAGCCAGGTGGGCATTGACTCAGCCTTACAGTCCCACCAGCACTTCAGTTGCCACCCTGCTCAACACAAACTGTGCTGGGTCCCTGGTTGAGTCAAGGGGACTCCGCTGAGGAGTCCCTAGCTGAGCCAAGTCATCATGATCTCCTCCAAAGGGTTTGTTCCAACTTTCCCACTGGGTCCTGTGAGAGACAATCCTTGCAGGGCCGCAGCTGGCAGCCCCACAGCAGCGTTTTGCAAGCCTGGCCTTGAGGGACCCTTGTGCAAGGCCACCATGGAAAACCTCATGTTCCCCACGCCCACAGGCAGCCGGCAGGAATTTCTGCCTCACACGGAGGCACCACGGTCCCACAGTAACTCTCAGACCTGTGGCCACAGTGAGTTTGCCACGGCCACACAGGCAGCCACAGGAGTAATTAAGCTGAAGAAGGCTCTTCAGGGCAACAAACTCTCTTGCTAGCAGACAGGCCAAGGTACACACGGCACTGAAGAGCATTCACAAGCATGTAATGCTGGTAGGCATGTACGCAGCAGCTGCTGGAGCTACAGAACAACCCATGAAACAATCTCCTCTTGCCAGGGCAGACAAGCATCCTGCCCGAACCACAGATGATGCCATTTGCACACCTAAAGCTTCCAGGAATCTGACCGAAACACGTTCTTTTGGGTATCTGTGGCTCCAGTTTGCCATCACCTGCAAACGTGTTGACCTAACCGAGCTGCCACTGGAGCCACAAATGCCAGCCTTCAACGGGAGGTTTTCCTCTCCCGCCCTGCCACTTTCTGCCTCATCTGGGACCAGTCGTACACTGCCACCCGATGAAGCCAAGGGCAGCCTCCCTGTATCACCAAGCCCTGCTCCTATTCTCCAGCTTCTCTACTTATGCTTCCTGGCACCTATTACTGACGCTTTGAAAACATTCTACCACCTGATTTTCCTTCCTTGGTCCTCAGCAGTGGTCCTGACTTTGCCCAGTGACTGCCTGTCAGGCACAGAGGACCTCCTGCTTTCCCGGGTTGACAACAGAAAAACTAATTAAGATGAGTGACTACTTCTCATGAAGATGGTGAGGGAAACATCACTAACTTCTTAACTATTGATGTCGGCAGCTTCACATAGCACTATTGCAATTAAACACACTCACTTTTACTCACCTCCTTCCCCCGGCCAAACCATTACTTTCATAATCTGATATAATTTCTGGCATTAAGTCACATTAAAAACAAGGTTAATGTGGATTTATACAAAATGACATCTTTTTCTGCAATCTAAAGATTGCAGAACATGTGAACAACTTTGAGCATTTTCCTTCTACAGTCTTATAACTTACCACAACTTGTAAAAAAAGCCATCATCTATTTTGAAACAGACTCTCAAAGCTAGATGTAGAAATTACAGCTGGAAACATCACCCCTATTTTCACTGAGCAGAAACAAAAAGCAAAGCAAGACAAAAGCTTGATACCGCAATATCCAGACAGCTTTCAGTACATGTAAGAAACAAAATTATACAGCAAAAAACAAAGAAATTAAAAATAAAAAACCCTTTTGCTGAACCAAAAAGTATCCTATTCTTGTGTTTAACTGAATGTTCTCCAGACAAGACATCTGAATTCAATTAACAGAAGTTTGGTTTTGGGGGTTGGATTTTTTTTTTTTTAGTGGTTTTGTTTTGTTATTTTAAGTACTGAAAGTTTAACTATGTGAACTCATCATTGCTGAATGTCAGGATCATGGGATGGTAAAAGCATAATCCAAGTTTTGAATAGCTCCTTAGGAAAAATTGTGTGCAAAACAAATGTGGAATGTGATCATATTGAAATATCACCGTGAGATGTGCAACAGTCATACCATTACTAATTCATAAATTTTGGTAGTTGTTTATCCTCAGAGTCTTGAGCACACAGATGATGTGCTAATTTTTTCCCAACTGTCTCATTTTAAAGACTTTTCTTCAGAAGGCACATTAAGGTTCTTTTTATTCCTGATAATATAAAGGCCACTCAAATAAATCAATAAACTTGAAAAATACATGTAATTAAGAATTCTTTTTTTGCATAATATTCACAGATATTGTTTCACACCTGACAGGCAGAGACTGATACACAGAAAATTCTAATGCAACAACACAGAAATAGGCAGTAGCTTCTTTCTGCTGTCATTGATGGCAATTTGGGTTTCTCTGGAAGCACAGCCCTGGTGTCAACTTTTCAATTTTTATTTGAAGTATGTCTCAGAAGGATCCTGTAGGTTAGACTTGACCAACAGGAGGTTTCCTTTGCCTTCCTTTAAAAGGTGTGAACAACAACCCAAACTTAAACAACTCCACTTCCAAAATCTGCCAGGATCCCAAGGGATCCCAATCCCCATTACACCTGGGACAAAGCATTGCTGTTACAAGACACTGAGGAGCAGAGTGGTCCACTAGGTCCACAAGATCATGCACTGAAAGCCATGAAATCCTTAATACCCACAAAACCCCACGGCAGTATTAGGCACAGCAGAGAGGAAGTGAATGGAATAGTCCTGTTAAAAGATACTAAAATAGAGGCAAGCTGCTGCTATCAATGAGTGAGGGAAGCAGTTTAAGGAGGGGGGATGGATTTTAGCTGCTAAGATAGTCAAGCCATTCAATACAGATAAAATATTTATTTCAGACATTTTCGGACACTGACTGATTAGTTTGTTAATGGTTGCTACCCTGGCTGACCTGCTATATAATATTCTGCATCATGGGATCTTTCCTCTTCCAGAGGCTGTACATAGAGAGATGTCTCTGCCTGTTGTGCCTTGCACAAAAGCCATCACTATTCTTTTCTTAGAAAGAAAAAAAAAAAAATTGAAAATAAGTCACCGTTCTCCTTTCTAGTATCTGACAAAAACACACCAAAAGATTTGTTGCACCAGGTCTGCCTTCTTTTACAGAAGTGTTTGCTCAAAAACAAGAGCTGAGACTGAAGTACAGATCTCAGCAAGCAGAGGGTGAAAGCAAGAAGCCTTCCAGCACTGTCCACGTGAATACTTTCCTTTGCACAGCTTGAGCTCATTAGCTTCTTTTGTTGTCTCTACAGTGTCCAATAAAAGTAACTAAATCCAGCCTCATTTGTATTGCCTATTATTTTAATGCAGGCATTTATGCCTCTCTTTCCTCCAGTTTTAAAATGGCAAGTTTTCTTGGATTAATAAACCAGTTATCCTATTAGATCTCCAGTTTTATGTGAATAAAAGTCTGGGTTATTACAAGGATGGGGATGTGCATCTTGTGACCTGTGAATTCCTCTGTGAAACTGTAAATGCATCACAAAGTCTACAACAAAATATTCAAACCACACAACAATGTCACAATACCCACCGGCCATGGTAAACCCAGCCCTAATTTTAAGGCACATTATTTTTTTTTTCTCCAAAGTAGTAAATGCCTGTTTCAAAATAAGCAGATTTAAAATCTGATAAACTAGTACGCACATTTCAATGAGAGGATCAAACACCACAGAGCATCATTATCTTCCATGTAAAGCTGGGAAGAGGCTCTATACCATGTCTTTTGGGGTGTTTGTGTGAGAAGTGATTGTCATCTACAAGTTCAGGAAAAAAATTTTTGTGCCTCAGGCCACAGAGTTTCAAGTGACAAAACATTTCTTTCCAAATTGTTACCTATCACATCTGACTTAACAGCACATTCACAAGTATGTTTGTTTTTCTAGAACTATTCTATATATAAAATGAGCTTATTTAGTGACATTCTGGCGGTGATCCCAAGCAAAAGCACTCTCCTACCCTATCTTGGAGCAAGTTACCAGTTCACAGCTAACACCAGTAATGCTAGGCATACGCTTGGTATTTCTGCTGTGTGAAAGCCTAGGATTAACTGCAGTACTGAGGAAGAGCAGTTGGGATTATTCAGACAGAGAGCTAGTCTCCTACTTTTCCTGCTATGTTACGCTAAGGAGTATAGGTGGAAAGACTCATCACTCAGCATTTTTAGTTCCATTGTTCAAAACATTAAGAACAGCAGTATAAAAGGGTCAGCCTCTGTTAGGGGAAAGGACCAACTGCAACCCGTTTGAAGAGAGCACAGGTATTGCAAAGCCAACACAGATACAGGGCACTAACATTGATGTTGATAGCTGGCACTGGTTTAGAAATGTCTGGAAACACGTAGTGTCTTGGGGAGGTATATAATATTAAACTGGACATCTGCTCTTAAACCACAAGAATTCACATGCTTTGCTTTTTGATTTCCACCTTTACTTTGTCAGGAGGTCAACCTCCCAATTCAATCTGATGCTAACCCTCTAGCTGTTTTCTACAAAAAGCTCAAGACAGAGCTCCAAGAAAAGCACAAGCAAAGCCTTCTCCTGGCATGCAGGAAGATTTCCCAGGAGCAGCTACGATTGTTTCGCTGGTCGCTTGGCTCCGCTTCTGGGACAGTCCCGCTCCGTTGCCGCTGTCAGCTGTGAGACCTGGCCAGCTGGTGTGGCCAAAGGCAGCCCTCTCTCGCTGGCCGTGCTCCGCAGCATCTCTGCCAGCCTCCCTGGCTCTTGCTGCCGCCTCCCCAGTTTGCTTCCCTCCTCAGCCTGCATCTGCAAAATGCAACCAGCTCCCTCAGGCTGGGGCTCAGCCAAGCATCCTCCCAAACCATGTTGCACCCACAGCCTTTCTTCCTCCCTTGCAGTCAAAAGGGACGATGACCCTGGAGGGGGATCGTGTGGGACAGAAGACAGATAGAAAACTACTGCTGAAAAACTTGCTCAGTGGAAACTTACATGGCTTGTTCTGAGAGCTCACGAAGAACTCCTTTCCACTAGAGCTTTGTGGGTCTGCTGGTGACCCAGGAGCTCTCCTCTTTCTGGCTCCCACACAAGCTACTTGTTCAAGGCCATGTCACGAGTAAACTATTATCCACAGTTGTTTATAATACCAAGCCTCGCAGCGCCTGCATTTTGTAAAGGGACAAGTATCCAGCTCAAGCACACAGAGTTTAACCCTTGGGCAAAGTATGGAGAGTGAACAAACACAGCAAAAAATGCCACGTAGAGTTCAGATTCCTTCCTGAAATCAAAAAGCATCTCCCTTCTCTCCCGTCCCAAAGGCCAGAAGAGGTTCATCTCGTATCACAGTCCTGTACAACACGGTAGGAAACTGTACCCCTCAACTGCTGCCCAGCTCTTCCACTCGAATTTACAGACTATTTACAGAGCCCACCGGCTCTCAGTGGGAGTTGTGATTTTTGAAGGCAGAAATAAAGCAGTTCATACGGCTCAAAACAGCTCAAGTCTGTTCTGACAGACTGTTACAACCAGTTTTATTTCAAAACTGAAGTTTTAAAGCCACGATGAGGTTGTAAAAAAACTGACTTACTTTTAGAGTGCTGAGTATTATATTCACCAAACAAATCAGCAGAATCTTTTCTTTCTCTTTTTCCAGAAGAGACGTATCTTTGAGTTCTTGCCACAAGAAATGTTTCTGTCCCACATTTTATAGCCTCCCAGAACATTCTTCTCCTCCCTTAATTAAAAAATAAGGTGTTTTTTCCATAGCTTCTACAAAAACAGCATTGGAAAGCCAAAATGTTTCTTACAATATAACTTTTAACAAAGAACTTGCTACTGATACTGACCTTGTTACAGACAGATTCTCCACAACAGATTTTTCTCTTCACATATCTTATGCTTGTCCCAGTTCTCCACATAATCTCATTATCGTTGCTATTTCCAGTTCAAATTTATCTGACTGCAGCTTCCAGCTATTGCTTCCTGTTATGACTTTCTCACGTACTGTAATTTCCTTGGTATTTTCTCCCTGCAAAGGTACTTGACCACTGTGATCAAGTTATGTCACAGTCTTCTTTATGCTAAACCCATACCAAGTTTCATATTGCAAGGTATTTTTTCCAGCCCTCAAATAATTTGTGGGGGGTTTTTTCTGGTATATTCTCCAATTTGTTTTTTTCCTCCCAAAAAGATGTGGCTGTTCAAAACTATACTATGCACAGAGATAAGAGATAAATGTCATCTCACTGTTCTTCTGTTCACATGTACAGGAGAAAATAATTCTTTTATTATCACAGCATCAGTCTGAAGGGCATGTTGATACATGGGAAACAGAAAATTATATATAATACAAACTTAAACTTGAATTATTGACCTATGCAATTGAGTAATTGTATGCATTTAAGTATTTGCAAGGATTCTAAACCTGGATGGCACAAACATTATACTAGTGATGTAGTGACTGCTGCTTAGGTCACAATTAATAGATATTTAGATATTTACACAAAGTACTAGTCTATCTCTGCAAGACTGGATTTTTTCTTCAAGAAGATTTTTCCCATTTTAACAACCAAAACAGGTTGTACTCATTAAATTACTATGCTTAATACCAGCACAATAACAGCCAAGAAAAGCTGAACAGGACAATGCTTTTTATTAGAGTTTACAAGTATTACTTGTCCAACTCATTTTCAGAATGCCTTTGACCTATGGGTTGGGACTGATTTCCATTTGGTCACAGACATAATATATCAACTATTTTTGCTCAAAAAGACAACAGGTACTGATTGATTCTAAATAGACACTAGCAACATATCTCTGTAGCAAGTTAATAATAGCTATAATTTAAAAATGCTCTTTTGTCAATAGCCATTGAACCATACCTCATGTCCATTACTGTCATTAAGTATTTCTTAAATAATTCTTAAAAGTCAAATAGCACAGCTTACATTAGAAAGATTAAGTCTACAGTAGCAGAAGTCAAAATGAGACTTTGTAACAAAATCTGTTAACCTCCCCCCCACCTCTTTTTCCTTTAAGTAGAGGCAGTTTCCTACACTGTCCCGATAATTTAGAGAGATGTACACAAAAGTGCACAGCACTTCCTGCCTGGACTTAGCTCTTAAAACAAGGCAAGAAATACAAATACTTAGCATCTGCCCTTTCAACAAAGACGATGCCTAGAGAATATTTAGAAGGTTCTTCGGTCTTTCAGTTCCCCCTTCGCATTTAAGTATCACAGATTTTATATTCCAGATTATTCTTAAATCCAAATAAATAAGTCTGAACTAGCCATTTCACATCTAAATCCCTCCGAGTGTTAGTGTATGCCTCTGCAATTCCTCACTGATCTGCCGGCAGATCTTCATAGCTTGAAGCTCTGCGAGTACTAGAAACAAGAAAAACATTTTTTCCAGAGGTCTCCAGTAGTTCTTTTTCACATTCCACTTCCATTAGAAATTCTTTCTTCAGAACAGCATTTCTCTCCTGCATCTGTTGAACAGCTCTCATGTTGACAAGTTCCTCATAATAAATGATGAGCATCGTTAGGACTGGCCATAAAGCTGTCCGAAAGCAAAACAACATACTCACTTCTACATTTTGCCAAAACATGCACTGATGACAATAAAAAACCAGGAAATTGTGGACACCTCTGTGACCCACCACAGTGGGTGGTGCAGACAGCAAAGCAACACCTGGAAACAGAAAGAGTCTGTCACCTCAGTGGTGGGCAGCACTCAGGCCAAAATGCTACAGAACCAGAGGGCACTGGGGCCCTGCCGATGCGATGGCCTTGGTTGGTGACACACTTCTGCTGCTCCAGTCCCATATGTGAGGAACGCCTGCCCTCAACCAGCTATGGACATCTCTGCAAGCTCCATGGTGTCCCAGCACCACAGGTGGGTCTTGTACCACCGCTTGGGTCTGACCAGAGGTAGTTGCCATGTGGCCTTCAGCTGGTCTTGCAGCAACAGCAGCTGGGGACAGGCGGTGACCTGCACCTGCAACCAACAGCAGCACTCACCTCCTGTCCTCAGGTCCCATTTCCACTCGCTGAGAAACTTAAACAGTGTTGGCCACTTCAACTGGTATTTTCCACATCAAACCTCTGTCTTCTGCCAGAGGCTTTCAGGAAGTAACACCTGATACATTCAAAAAGGAAGTCTTCTCTTACCAAATTTGCAAGCAAAGGCAATCAATGAGTACCCAAGAAAGTACTTGTTTAGCTCACTGTGAAGAATTGCCAATGGTCAATGGGGTAAGTCTTACTGAGGCGTGCACAGGCTTCACAAGAGCAAGCCAGGGAATACTCTTCGGTGTGTACCCTACTGACCCTACAGATTAAGCAAGTGACAAGCTGCAAAGCAAAGAAAATAGGATCTTGGAGATCCTGGAGAAGATAAATATTGAGTACATCTGCAGAGCTAATAAGAAATCCTGCTCTCACAAATGTCATCTCAGCTAGCAAACATTTTTTATAGAGAAGTTAATTTGTTTTTTTTTTCCCCAGTCGTAACTGTTACATAATAAAAACAAACCTTAGCCCTCTTTCCACAAAGCTCAGCTTCATTAATCCTGTGGCAGAAATGCAACATTTTTTCACCACTTGAACCCAGAACAGTTCCAGTAGTTCCACCTGAACATGGCAGAAGTGCCACCGAGCACACGCAGAAAACTCTCAGCATCCCTCAGACAAGGGACTTGAACCTTTTGATATTTTCACCACAGATATCTCAACTTGTTTTCACTTGCAAGCCTACCAATCACTTTTCTAAGACTTTTTTTTTTGTGAAGGCAAAATAATAAAGTTCCAAAAGTAATTTCTTTCTCTACTTCAACTGATCATTTCCCCCTCTCATCCCTTGGATTATACAAGAAAGGATGGGACAAGTATAAAAGCTTCTCTTTCCTCTGTTTCTCAGGTTATTAACTACTCCTTTTCCATCCCTACAAAAAAAAAAGTGCCTGTTCTATAACAATTTCTAACCATTTCCAATGGCTAAAAACACTCCCATGCTTCTCCAGAGCCTGCATCTCTATAAGAGTATTGGCCATGAGATCACCATCACCACAACCCTCAAAGTAACTATGTCACTGCAAGTAAAATTACTCGTGTAAACAGAGTGTAGGCAGGAGGTGTGGGAAGGGAAGGAAGGTATTACACCTTCCAAGAGGACCTACTACAACTGCAAGTATCACATTGTCTGCTGCTTGGTCTCCTGGCATCTCCTACCACTGTCTTGAGCTCTCTCCTGCAACAGCCAATTCAACCTCCTCTTCCACGCATCTCAAGAATACATGAGTTTGACAGCACTATTACCGAGATAGCTATTCCTTAAATAAAGGATTCAAATTATTCTTACTCCTAGGAAACATTAACTGAAGTGGTATCTTTCATTATTACACAATCTCCATGTTTTAGGCAAATTATGTCAATCTACAATAAGACCTTCAAGCACACGCATGAAATCCCACAGCCTGCGGATTCCAGCACGTGGCAGTTTATTGCGTTTTTGTTGCCTTTGTAACTGTCTTACTCAATTGCCTAACTATGAAAAGCTCAACATATGTCTCCCATATTTTTGTATATCATCAACCCCCTTTGACCTACTTCACGAACAACTGCACACTAACAGCACACTAACTGCAGAAAATTTTTCCGCCACTTCATACAGCAGTAACTTCCAGAGAAACAGCAGTAAAGCTAATTGGACTCAAAGCCTTCCCATTTCTGGAATAAACATGTCACCTGAAGCAAGAAAAACTAATTATGAAAAAATAACAACTTTCGAAGAGAACAAATCTAGTTCTAAGAGAGGTGGCCTTCACCCAATTGACAGAGGCATCACCCCAGATGCAGATTCACTGCTGTTTAAATTCTTCTCCCTGCACGTAAGGAAGCAAGAATGCAAAAGCAGCAGCTGCATACGCTCCAAGACTTTACAGATCATTACAATGAGGACTAAATCTCTACTGTGCTCTCTACCTACTACAGCACCAATTTCTGCAAGTGAGCAATCCCACATACAATAATTTTTAAACATTAATTTGTATGTGTCACACATACAGATTCTCTGCACAAGAAGGGCTCTCTGGTCTGAGGGAGGACTATTTGATGCGCGGGAGAAGTATTTAGGACTGCAGTCTTTTTCCAAAGACAAGCAGTGGACAAATGATAATAAAACTCAACTGCTTTCCATTATTCCCTTTATCAAGTGAGTTACTTGGAGAGACCCAAACAACTACTCCTATTAGCCATCGCGAATGCTGGACTTGCAGACTATGGCCATGATAAAGATATTGCTCATTCCAACAAAATCTAACATACAGCCAAAGAAAGGCAGACTGTACATAGGACAAACTAACCACAACATTGTTTTTCTCTATCTGAGGATTGCTGTGCTTACCAGAATGGAGACGTAGCCTGGCCAGACAACCAGAAAGCTCTTAGGTCCCATTTGTGCTGCCCAGTGAAGTCCTGCAGGAGACATGCAGCTAGTCCTGGAAACAAGCCGCACTGATATCGCATCAGCCTCATTGCACTAGCACAGTATGCTGCTCGAGCTCATTAGCCTGATTAGTACACAAAGTACTACATTAACTAAAGAAAACTTAAGGACACTACAGATTATTCTCCGATTCTTCTCGTCTTCAGTGGAATTGTAGGATTCCACCACTCCAGTAAGCCTTTTACATGACAAACATACTTGCCCAAAGTATAGCCATGTCTTTTGCCTTTCCTGAAGGACAGCAGATCTCCATGGAGAGCTTAAAATACAGTATCTTGCTATTATTTCTCTCATTTTCAATGCATGCCTAAGTTTTTCTTCCAACATGGTATGAGCCACACAGCTTTACTATATTTCTGTCTGAACTTGCAAGTTCAGACACCCACAGTGCCTGCAAATACCAGAACAAAGTTTTCCATCCAGCTTCATCAATCAAAACAAAATTGTCCATTTCCCCATGAGCTAAAACTGCACAATCAGTCACCGCTGCTTAAGGAAGCCTTTCTTGGCAATTCCTCAAAATCCATCCATCAGTGTTGAGATTGAGATGTATCTGATCATCTGACTCATATGGCACACACATAACAACATGAGATCTAAAAAACAGAACATCCTATTCCTGAAACAGAAAACCTGTTTCAGGTTTTTTTGTTAACCTTAAGCATTAAAGATCAGCAGGTTCAGATGTACCCTGGAAGATGCATAGATAGGGTTGTCTGCTTTCCAACTTTTTCCAGTTCAGCCTTCTTACTTCTGCATTGGAATATGAAACTAAATGTAATAAAACCCACTATTTTCCTCTGTCTGTCCCACCAGTTAATTATTAAAGCAGTGACTTTCCCTGGTTCTTACAGTTTAAGTCATCACCCATCCTCTGTCTTATACCCCTGAAGTTGTGTATAACACAATTTATATCATTCCCCATTAAACCCTCTAAGCAAAATTTAAATACAAGGGAAAATATAAGGGTCATCATTGTTTTCACTACCTTAGCTGAGGAAAAAATCTCAAGGATATTTTTCCAGTTATCGTTTTCTATTAACCTTACCACGTCCTGAGCAATGCCTCCTTGTGACTCTCCCTGACTGTTTTATTTCTTGATAACCTACTGAATCATTTACCCAGGAGCATCAGAAAAATCCCCCAGTGCTAAGGAAGCTCAGTGTAGAGCAGGATCACTCTTCTAATTTCTATTCTGCTTTGAGTCTTGGTCTACCACCCATTTTGTTCAAGGAAGGCATTTGATGGCTATCCATGCACAGCAACAGTTGAGAAGATGACTAGAGAGAATAAAAAGACCATGGTATTAATACACACTATCACAGAAGCATAGATCCTCCCTGTACTTTGTGGACCTGCTTTACTCTGCTCAGCCTCTTAGAGGGAGTTCTGGCACAGAACTCTACTGCACTGCAGCAGCAGAACACAAAGGCTTCAACCTTTCAACCTTTGTGAAAACCCAGGGCATTAGACAAAGCAAATCCAAATACCCTCCAGCCCTCATCAGTGAGGGGGAACAGTACAGAATTGAAGTGGGAATCCACTCGGTGGAACTCCTGGCAAATGAGGACTCGATTTCCAGGGGCTAGATACACCACGTGCCACCCATCACACTGGATGTACGTACAGATTCCATTGCAGGTAGATTCTCACAAAGAAGCTGCTTTGTGAGAATCTTCCAAAAACTATATCTTCCAAAAAACATTTGTCTGACATTCGCTTTCCTACGCATTCATGATCATGTTAGGAATGCCAATTATTCATGTAAGCTACTACTTCTTCCAAAATGGCCTAAAATGACTTGATAACAAAATTCCCTGCGTTGGGTAAGACACTAACATCTGGTTTAACTGCAAGTTCAAGACTGAAAGCAGAAGCACCTCATCAGACAAACCTGTCGCTCAGCTTCAGCGGGACTGGACAGATTACATGAGTTCTTCAAAACCCTTAGTGCCCTTCTCAGCATCTAGACAACCTTTTCATCTTGTAATGGCTATAAACAAGTGCTGTAAGAAAGCAAAACCAATATACTTAAGGCATGTTAGAAAGTTTTCAAACAGCAGAAGTTACTTTCCAAGTTGCCCATTGTCAGGTTATCAATTGCTTAATTCAACAGGAGGAACAAGAGCAGATACAGCCACTCCAGGGCTACATCCTGATTTGTCGGAAGTCACTATCTTGCGCAAAAATCTATTTGTAAGTCTTTTTAGCAGGGCCTTCTTTCCCCAGCATGGGGGGAACTCATCCATGTTTTCCCTCAATCTCCAAATTCAGGGGTGAATGCTGCCTATTCCCAGCACAAGAAAACATCAGAAAGCTTTCCTTTGCAGGAAAACACCCAGGTAGTTTTGGCAACCTTTGAAAACTTCAAGGGTAAAAACAGACCACCCATATGTTAAAGCTCTACGCAAAGCTTCTCTTGCGGATGTGCAGTCCTTCTTTTGCTTAATAGATCACATCTCATGGGTTTTACGAGGTGGAAACATCTACCCTCATCATGACAGTTCATTTGCTTTAGCAGACATATAAAAATACAGGAGGAGACAGAGGTCAACAGTCAGAAGTATATAATCATTTCTCAATGATACAAAGAAAGATACTTTGATATCTCATATAAATGACTCCATATGTTTTTCTGAAAATAAAGTCTGTTGAAGGCAGACAATAATATCCAGTCAGATGCATTATATCTGGCACATGGAAAGGGAAAGGTAAGCAGCTTACACCTAAGATTCTACTTGTGGTATCTATTCATAAAATAAATCAACAAATTCACAGATCTTATAGTAACTGTTGAAATGGCTCCATACTGCCAAGGAGACTTTTTAGCCCACTACAGTACAAAACTTATCAATCCTATCTCTAAACCCAAATCACATACATAGAAACGTCCATGACAGAAAAGAATTACTTACATTAAGTTAGTTCAGCAACCTTATTCTTTATCTTGATCTTTATCTTTCTTACTTTTTATCATGATCTTGTAAGATTGTGGACTACAAAAATAAGCTCCCTTCAACAGAGATTTGTCAAAAGTATCACTTCAGTATTTTTTTTAATTAAATCATATAAAATATTAAATGCCTGTAATTCAGTCATTTATTAGATTTTTCCAATAAAAAAATAACATCTGGGAATTTCCAAATATTTGATGTTACTACTCAAGAAATAAATAACTAATGACTTGACAAGTCTTTTAAGATCTAATCAGAACAATGATCCACACATGAATCTCACCCTTTTATGTTGAATTTGGTCTGCCCAGAATGTCTGCAAGGGTTGTGGAAGAAATGTACTGGACCTTAGGCATAAGCTGCATCTTCAGGTATGGGGCAGAACATATACACAAAGTAGAGGGGAACAGTAACAGTTATCCAGTTCTAATAACTAATCTTAGAGTGTTTCCTGCTACTATCCATCTCAGACTTACACGATTTCCAATTGTTTGTTCATATTTTATGAATACTTTTGAAGTTACAAGGAACTGAAATGGCAAACTCAGAGGAAAGGGCTTGTTTGATCTCAGTCTGGTACTTGAAGAAATGCAGAATTGTTAGTTTTACATAATGACTGTATCAACACCAAACCAAAACACAACAGAATTTGGACCTCTGCTCTACACTTAATCATTGCTACCTGGGAAAGACAGAAAATAAGTTTGTAACTGTATAATAAGAACCAAAAGTTGCACAAACCTCACTTGGGACATGGTACAGTCTATAATCAGAATGGCATAATTTCGGTAATTACCCTGGGACAAAGGTTAGGACAGCTACAATGAAGCTTCCTGGCAACATGAAGCTGGAAGAAACTGTCAGCAGAGGAGGATTACACTTGGTTTATGGAGTGGTGATGCTGAGGATTAGAAAAACAGCAGTGAGGTGAAACTAAATAGTACAAATCAACGCACTGAGGAACACTCCCTAATAAGACAGGAGCTTTTCACCTGGAAACAACCTGCCCATATCTATAAGAAGATGACAGTGAATGTTAAGAAAGGCAATCAAGAGCCTAGTGTGAATCAGGGAGGGAAGTTATGCCCGGTGGAAGAAAGGACGTAACAACACCAGTGAACGAAGTCTTACACAAGACTATATATAAAATACCGTGTACCATTCTTGTCCATTTTGTTCCAGAAAGAGTAATTGATCCTGTAACAGGTGCAAGAAGTGGTATTAGCACCATCAGAGGAAAGGAAGGACTCCTTCCAGAAACTAAAAGTGCCCGTGAAAGGGCTACATTACTTTTACAGGCCCAGAGGAACTGGAGTTATTTGAACTACAAAAGGACTGTGGCACAAAACCAAAGATGAATAAAGATGCCAGAGCGAAAAGCTTCAGTTGGAAGTGAGAGGAATTTTCTAAACATCAGAGCAGTGTTGTTTGGTAACAAGCTTTCAGAAGGAATGCAAAAGTAAACAAACCTAACTAGTTTTAAAACATTTTTAAAATGGATTATAGGACACAGTTGCTTACAATAGCAGGGGACTGGATTATAGAGTCCTGCCTGCCTATATTGTTTGCTTTGATTTCTGTATTACATAGCTGACGACTCTCTAGCTCTGCTCAAGAGAAAGAAAAGAGCACTTGAGATTTCTTCAGGTAGCATTCTGCAATTTTCTCCTTGTAGTTTGGCAGCTTGACAACCCAGCTGATATTATCAGTTATTTTTTTCCCCACAGTACAGCTGGTGTCCTCAAACGCAGCCATTTATGAACAAACCTGTTACCTTTATTTGTTCATAGACTCATGCATATTCTTAGAAGAAAACACAAGGGCAGGGATTTCAGCTGCTGGGCAACACCCACCCCTCCAACTTCCCCCCCAATCTCATTTTATTGCTAAAGTATGCAAGTTGGAATCAGGAACACTCCAAAAGGAGGCAAGATTTCAAAGCAAACCTAGAGGCAGAGAGAACATGAAGGAGAAAGTGCACTGAAGCCGTATATTCAAGAATGGTACCCAACACTTAGCTTGAGTTCTTAGAGCTGGATCATTAAGGATGCCTCAGTAGGTTATCTTAAAAACATCCCTCTGCAGTTTCAAACCTATTTGCAAGCTCAGCCATCTAAAAAATCAGATTAGAAAAAAATACTTGCTAAGAAGGAGGGAAGTATTCTCACCTCAGCTTACTCTAAGAGTTGAAAGACCCGCACGCAAAAGTTTCAATACTGTTACCACTTGTGTTCACAGCTGCTTACACTTGCTGCTCCAGTGACATGTCTGAACAGACAGAGTGGGGATCTAGCATGGGATCATCCCACACACAAATCCAGTCCTTCACCTTACAGCTCAATCAATGCAGAGGCATCAATTGCCTTGAAAATGCACTGAGGTGCCAGAGGTACCTGAGAGGTAGAGACACTCATCTTTATTTCACCAAAACCTACCTCAGATACTTTCAGAACGTTTACCACCAATTTTTCCTCTCTTTAACTTGCACTTCCTCTTTATTATTTTCAATCTGTGGCAAATGATTTATGATGATCTGCATTAAAAAAAACAAATAATTGCTTGTAACAGGCAAACATTACAAGCTAGACCACTTGTAATAATTGGGCTTAATCTACAAACACTCAACAGGAGAACTGAATTTCTTCACTGTGGACTTCTGGCAAACAGTGGCTCTACATCCTGTTGCTAATGGCCAGCACCCCCACGAGAGGGGTGGAATGCCTCTTCAAACACCATGCCTTATTTATGCTGCTGAAAATACAAATCAAATTTGGAAGTTGTTCAGCATCTTTTTTTTTTGGCTTATTTACAACTTTCCACTCTTGACAATGCAACAAGAGCTAACAAACAGGAAAAAAAAAAAATCCACCCTCATGTTTTCAACAAATTATGCCACATCATCTTGAAGTTTCAGTTGAATTTTAAAATTCAAGTGTAAGAGATAAAGTCAACAACTTTGAAACAGACAGGTTTGCTGATATGTGCTATTAAAAGCTGCTTATTTTGGTCAGACAACGCCAAAAGAGTAGGTTTGATTATGTTCGGAGTCTTTCCAGTAATTACACACCCAGAACCACCCCAGTGTGGCTTACTATTCAAAAACAAACAGCCTAGCCCATCTGCTTATCGAAAGGGAAAATAAAGGTAAGCTATTTTCAATGCCATTCCAAATATATCCAGTAGTAGAGGCATATACAGAACGTGGGTTGTCTCCCCCATCCCAAGCCTCTAATCATGTTCTCCTCTGCTGAACTGTTGCCACAAGAATTCCTAAAATGTCAACAGTTCTAACATACAGGAAAAAATTGAAACAAAACATCTTAGCCACAGTATTGCAAGGGTTCTCGGCCTCTGGAGAAGATGTACATGACAGAGCTGTGTTTTCACTCTTAGCTTTATACTACAAATGTTTCCATAAAGCTACTGCTTGATACACGTATTTTCAACACTTCCATATAACGCGTTGAAGAAATGCCTGACATCTGCAAAGTTCAAGAGAGAAAGACAGCACTCCTGGGGAACTTGGCCATGCTCAAATTGAGAAGCTCGCTGCAATCAGTTTTCAACAGACCTAAAAATCATCTCAAATCTAATCCAGTTTATCATCTCCAGCTTTTGTAAGTACCATTCTCAAGTTCTGCACGCTAGGCTCAGTCATTTAACGCAACCAACTTCTTGAATTTCAAATTCCTAGTTTTATTATCATCACACAAGGCAAACATTTACTTTCCCTATTCAAGTGTTAACACAATTTGAAGCATTATGATGAAACCAGCTTGACAGATGGGATCTGGTATCATAATCAGGGCCAGAGTGTCCCTTTTGACAGGCATCGTTTAGAAAATCAGAAGTGCAGCCTCCCAACATTTACATATAAACCCAAAGACAAAGTTAAGGATAAACGTAAGTAAATACAGATTACATACTCTTAATTTAGTCAATACACAGTTTATTTCCATATCTCACAAAGTAAGCCAGTGAATTTGTGCAGTTTATTTATCAGTTTTCCAGTGGTAACTCCATGATTTGGGATGGGAAGAGAGGACACGTGCCATGGGTGTGTTTCAGGACCAGTACAGAGATCCAGAGGCTGCACAAAACAGCACCCTCTTCAGCTTTCACACCCCCATGTCCACAGCTTCTAGACTGACTGCAATACAAGACACACCCCCAAAAAGGCTAACACAGAGCTATGAGTCGGTGCCATTGTGAGAAGTAGCATCTGGTCATCAAGCCCCTCAGTCGGAGCCCAGAGTAGACTGGGCATGTTGGAGAAGGGGGTTCACGCTTTCTGAAGGAAGGCAAGGGTTTTGTATGTAGCTTAGATCCCCTGTTGGGGGGGGGACCGCTGGTAAGAATGAATCAACACTTTCTGGTCAATAAGCCACAAAGCCATTGTGTGTTTATTCCTAAAACCTTCGAGCTATCTTCAATGCTGATGGTAGCATACAGCAGCGTAAGAGCTACACACAGCCTACAATGGCATCTCCTATCATTCTGCAATGGTCAGCATGGATGATTTGGCATTCATCCAACTAGTATTTCTCAGCTGACATAATTCAATATTTTAACAGATAATACAGACTACACTATCCCTAAATCAGTCATTGGGACTACCAGAATATCACATCTCCAGTAGGGTGACCACCTAAGCCCAACACACACCATTGGCATACCTTGAGGGAAGCTGGCTTTCTTTCACACCCTTTACTCTACCTTCCATCTCTACGGGAGACATTCACCATCCAACATGACCAGGACAAGGCCCGCAATTAAGAGAAGACATGGCTAAGGCACATCCAAAACAATATTCTTCTACATCTGCTCTGTTTATTTTGTTTTTTAAACATTCATAATTTTTTCCAGCTGTTCAGTATTAGTGGAAGCTTTAATACAAAAATCTGTATTACATTCTTGATATCATTTCACAAAACTAAAAAGCTTTCTAATTTGTCAAAGATGTGCCTATCCCTGAATGCATTAAAATTCCAGAATGTCAGAAGAAAACAACTGAGTGTATGCTAAAACCCAAATACAGACAAAATGCATGAATTACTATGGTTCCAAAAATATAAAGCTGAAATGCTACAGTTTCTGAAAAACCTCCAAAGTTTTAATTTTGCTACTGCCAATGTTTTCCTCTTTTCTTCAACCTTGCTTGTGTGCCCCCACCACCACACTTACCATCACATTTCTAAATGCTTTTCACAGAAAACAAACTAAAAATGGCCAGTAAGCGTAAGGCTTATTTTTTCCTCCCCTTGCAACTAAAATAAAAAAAAGAAAAAAAAGTGACTCACCTTTGTTCATCAGAGAAGCATTGGAATAAATCAAAAAATACCAAACTAAACCCAAATTAATAGTTTTTTGACTTTCATAATTGTTTTTCTCCTCTCTTCCTAAACTGGGAGATGCTGCAAAACCAATGTTTGATGATGTAAATTAAAAATAAGTTTATTCTGAATATTCATTTTGTCCCAAACTACTTAATGTGACCCCACAAGAATCACTTAGGACACTATTTGGTAAAACACACTTTCAGTAAAGCATATTACTATATCATAATGTTCACAGAAGCCAATACTAAATTTAGATGCCTATTTTGCCATGTCCTTAAAAAGATTTGTTACCAAGGGCCATGTTAACACTATTTCTCCATCTACTGGGGATCATTTATGTTGGTACATCAGACAAATTGTGCTCAAAACTACCCCCAGTGATGAGGGCCACTATTCCAAGCAGAGGGTGCCCCATGGCCAGGTGAGGGGACCCCTGGGCAGCAAAGCTGGGGACAGATTGTGCCACTCTGCCAGCGAGGAAAGACTTTCCAGGACCAAGATGTCAGTGGAGGAGCAGACAGCCGAGATCCTGTCTGAAAGTTAGCGCCCATGTCAAAAAGCAATGTAAAACACAACTTTGTATGTGTGGCAACAGCAGCACCCGAGTTTCTAAAAACAGCAAACAAGTTGCAATTGTCTTGCCCTTGAAAACTACCAGGTTTTATGCAGAAAACAAACCACCATATGCTGCTGGGAGGAGTAAACTCTACTCCCCCAGTAAACCAGAACTTTTTAGCATGAACTCAGAGACAAGTTTCCACTTCTGAAATTAAGGCCATCTACACAATTTATTTCTATAAATTAACAATTTGTCAATAATGACAAATTATGTTCACACTATCTAGAAAATGCCAGCGTTACACCCTGCTGAAAATACAGCACATTGGCTAAAATGTAACAAGCAGGACAGAAATGCTCTTTTGGCTTAGAGCAAATAAAGTGTTAAGTTTATTTTTGTGGAGTTCAAAAATAAGATACTGTGTCCTGTGGCACATGGAACAACACACACAACTGTGGTGGAAACAAAATGCTGTCAGTTCTCAGTAATAACTAATGGACATAATAGTATATAAAACTTGGAATTACTTGAAGCAGTCATTGGAAGTCAGATTTTACAGCTGTATTGAGTTTACATTCATTGGAAGATGGTTCGTCAAGGGTTTCTAGTTTGCAAAAAAACTTCCTTCCATACAACAAGCTCAGTGGGAAACAGAGTGATAACTGGCACACCACAACGCACACAAAGCCTCCGCGAATGCACACCTTCATACTTATCACTCTTTATATTCACTGCTTTCATTTTTTCTAATAGTGTAGTTTCCGTAATTTTAGTCACAACTAACTCTCTTGTTTTAAAACTGCCATGTGCAGATTCAGCTGCAGTCTTAACTGAAACGTGACGCACACTATTTGCTCCTTAACGAAGGGGTCATGCTTCCTGCAATATAGAAGCCCATCAAGTAGAAATATCTTACTGGGCCACTGATACCTCTTTCTTGATTATATTCTTCATAATCTGGGTGAACCAGGCATAAGGCCTTTTTCGCCAACACATGCTCACCAAGTAGTTTCAGAAATGCTGATGGCAGAATATTGGACCTACAATCCCTATCCAAAAAATGCTGACCGTCACAGAAAAATGTAAGAAATGCTAGAAGCATAAAGGTAAGAAAAAAACAGAGTGAAGTTATTTTTAAAACCAGCATGTCATCATTCACTGCCCCCCCCCCCCAACTCCAAGTCGAGAAATCTTTCACCCTACAGATCACCTAGAAAAACATACTTCCATATGTAAAATTTGCCCAAAATATATAATTCTAGCCTGAAACCAAGCACCAGGGGAGCTGAGCCAGGCGCTGCTGCCTTTGAGCTATGCTATTTTTCAGAGCGCAGCTGTTCCCTCTCTCGGTTCTGTTTGTACATTAGCTGGCAGCTACAGCCTCCTGCATTTTTCTGAGAGAAGGGTTTTGATGCAGGCCCAACAGTGAGCAGTGGCTATTCATTGTCTTCAGATCGTGGGGATTTCTTAAACGTTAGTAGTAAATGTTAGCTATGTGATGACAATTACAATATATTTCAGTATATATATTTATAGTCACCTTCAGAAATACAGATTGAAATGCCCATCCGAATTCTTTCTTTAAGAGAAACAGCAAAAAAGATATTCAGAAATTCCTGCAAGTTCAAACATTCCTCCTTGAAGCTTAAAACACTGCTAACTTTCTGGAATACCACCTGATTCACGATTGTTCTAGATACTTGTTCACGTGGTGCAGAGGATGGCACAGTGACAGAAATAAGCTTTAAACCCCAAGTAATTTCTCATTCTTCCTTATAGCTATAAAAGGTTTATTTTTTGTAAGTTCTTGTCTATCTAAAACAAAGACTCTATTTTGTTAGGTTTACTTTGGATTTAATAATAAAGAACATGGTCTCCTGGACTATTTCCTCTTTCTGGTCTCAAACATTCTTAAGATATCTATGCTGAGTTTTTAGATAGCCACTGTTTCTACAATCTTATTCTGATTATCTATATTTTTAACTTCAGAACTTCTCCTTTCAGTTTGTAAGGAAATTACAATGCAACTGGGGCACAACTTAAAGAGATAGATTAAAAATAACATGAAAATTCTAAGTGTAAAAACAAAAAAAAATAATCATCACATAATTTTACCGTTTGGAAAAATGATTAAGTCCAAGTGTAAGGTACTATATGTATTTCAAGGACATTAATTTCTAGTGCAACTTCAGAACAAGTTCTGTGTGCTGTTGCTTATGCTCCTGCCTCTCTAAGAGCAGGGAGACTGGAAGTGACAACACAGTGGATGTGGGAACAGTGGTTGCCATCTCACAAAGGGCTGAGAAACCACTCTTGCCCAAAGGTTACTTGAGGGAAAATGTCCTGTTTCCTTGCAACAGCATGCACAGTTCCACAGAGCAACAGAGGGTAGCTTCATAAAAATGACATACAAGCCTACCAAAATAAAGCAGGATTCACTCCAACAGTATCATGGCTTACCTGTATTCCCAACTCACTTTATTGCCGCTGCTTGTTTCTCAGAGCAGAGAGACACACCAGAGCCCTTTAAAGGGGGGCTGGTCAGAGGTGCCATACTGCAGCCCCCCTTCCCTCTCAAGATGACCCTCTCGCCTGGCTCTTGCTTGTGGGTCTTGGGTGCTTGTGCCCACCAACAACGTCATTGAGTGGTGTTGGATTTTTTTGAAAGTGTTGTTCATCCTTCACCCAATGGTGGTTCAGTAGCAGACTCCACACTAGAGGTTGAGGAGTCACCATTACCTGGTTTGACCTTTTCCTGCTACTCTAACTCAGGTGTCCAGAGTTTTAGGCACTTAGTATGCAACCCGGTGGGAAGAGCTACAGAAACTAAAGAGAGAAAGCAAAGCCTTTTAAAAGAGGAAAGTACTTGGTATCTGTTTAAACGGAGAACACCACAAGAATGACTTCTATGATCTAAAAAGACATTTGAGGAAGAGAAAGTGGGTGAAAAAAATTATTAAAGAATCAGTGAAATGCAATTTTACACCTCAATTCTTTTACTTGAATAATTCAAATGAATTGTCAACTTGCAACATCACTAATTTTGTCAAGTCTCTGCTAAGATATCAGAGCCTGCCCAGCACTGATCCTTTCATCTTGACCCTTTAAATGTTTCCTTTAAAAACTTGCTCAAAATCTCTTAACCAGTTAACTAGAACTAATTAAGACACAGAATTACAGGACGACTGTAGGGAAAGTGATACAAAAGTACCCAAGTAGCTCTTCCTTCAGACTCCAGGAAACAGAAAAAGCACTGGAAAAAAAAAAAACCACCAAGAAAAATGCTTTCAGATAGGAATGCTTACCACTGCCAAATCTGAATGTCATGTGTGTGAAGGAAAAATCTCAGAATATTATTGCTCATGTCAGTAAATACATTAATACAATTGCAATTCCACTCCCAATCCACATGTAATTTTAAGTTAAGCTCACTCTAATTTTCTTAAAATTAAACTGTAATTGAAACAAAGTCTTTGTTTCCTTTTGTCTCCTTAAACTTTGAGACTCCCATCCTTGGCACAGCTATCTGAATTAGATCCAACTTGCCAGAGGTATCAATTTCACTCAAACAAATTGGGCTTCAATATTTTTCACTTGAAAGAAATTTGACCATGCCTTTGCAAGATAGAATCACATTGGAGTCAGAGAAACAAAAACAAGCAGGATGGATTCCGCCCGACTTCAGTAAGGAGACTGAAGCATCATCTTTTGAAGTTATTATGTCCTAGAGTCACAATGGATTTACTGTTCTATCTCCCCGGTGTAAGATACTGCTCTCCTACTGACCCAAAAGGAAAAACATGCGAAATAAGAAGAAAAGGAGAAAAAAGGGATTGCACTAGACATGGTAAAAGACAACTGGAATCACTAAGGAGCATTCCCTTCCCAACATGATTTTATACATATATCCTCTCTTGTATTTCCTATCCCATCTCTCTCTCAGACACACATATTATCCAAGACCCTTTCTTTTGGAAAAAACTTAATTTTCTAGAATGCATACAGAAGCTAATCAAACAATACTTCTAAAATTATTTCAGCGACAGTAAATTGTAGGTCTAAATTATTTTATTTTGATTCCTAAGATCAAGTCCAACTGGATATTTAACTGCGCGTGAAACATGAATGCAACTTTACTACCAAAGTCTCTACTTATTTTTCTCTTTAACAACTAGTTATATCCTTTGAGAATGACCTGATGCAAGATGACAGATTTCACACAACTACTAGATGAAACCCATGAGAGGAACACCATGGCCAAGAAAAGTTTGCAGTAGCATATTCCATCTTCCAGCTTAAAAGAACAAGTAATATTCAGTGTCCAAAGTTAACTACTTAGCAGTCAAGTAGTTTGTCCTTCCCTTTTCAACACAAAATTTTCATTCTTTTATGTTCAATTAATCTATTCCTAGAAAATAGCTTTACAGAGCCCTGAAAAAAAAATAATTCAAGTAATTCATGAATGTCACATGAAATTTTGATGCATCAATCTCCTTTAGGCTAAGGTTGATACTAGGACCCAGAGACAGTAGATGCTCTGTTCCTCAATCTGCCAGTAATCAGCAGCACATCTATCTTGTCCATCTTCCTTAATGCACACATACATTAGAGTCTAAACAGCTCTACCTAAAATACAGTACCATAAATATACTGTAAAAACTGGCTACATGGATTTGACTCTTCTCACAACGTTCAAAGTCTTAATTTTACAAAACCTCACCTACAGCAAGAAATGCAAAGTGGTATGCCGAATGCTTTTTCCATGCCCTTTCATTTCCTGGCACCAGGGAGGAAACATTTTGTCCACGCTTCACCCTAGAGTTGACTTTTCACTCCTACTCCCAACCAAGCAAGTTTCTGAAAGGACAGCAGACACTGTTAGATTCCAGGAGCACAGCCTCAGCAGAGCCTCTCTCCTGCTGTGGGCCTCTGCTCAGGGCGATGAGGTTGCTCAGGTGGAGCAGGATGCTCAGGGATGGCTTTTGAGTATCTCAGGGCAATCTGTGCCAGTGTTCAATCACCCTCACATAAAAAAGTGTTTTCTTATGTTTAAATGGAATTTCCTGTATTTCAGTCTCTGTCTGCTGCCTCTTGTCCTGTCACTGGGTATTACTGAGAAGAGTCCAATTCCTTTTTCTATACTCATGCCATGAGGTATTTGTACACATTGGTAATACCTTCTCCAGGCTGAACAGTCCCAACTCTCTCAGCCCCTGCTCACATAAAACATGCTCCATGATCATCTTGGAGACTCTACACTGGACTTGCTCCACTAAGCTTATACCTTTCCTGCACTTGCTGAAGGCACACCCTTTCCCATCATCCAGGTCATCAATGAAGATGTTGAACAGTGCTGGCCCCAGTGGTGATCCCAAGGTACACCACTAGTGAATGTCTCTGTCTGAACTTTGTGCTTCTGATCACAACCCTTTGAGCCTGGTAATTCAGCCAGCTGTCAACCTTACCATCCACACCTCCTCCATTTGTCTATCAGGATGCCAGGGAGGACAAGAGTCCAAAGCATTGCCAACGTTGAGATAAACAACATCAGTTGCTCTTCCCTCATCTGTTGATATAGTTATCTCACTGCAGAAAGCCATCAGGCTGGACAGGCATGATTTCCTCTTCATAAATCAATGCTGACTATTCCAAATCTCCTTCTTGTCCTTCATATGCTTGGAAATGGTTTGCAGGATTATTGGCTCCATCACAGGGATCAAGGTGAGGCAGGCTGACTGTTCTTCTCTTTCTTAAAGATAGGACTGACTTTTAGTTCTTCCAGCCCTCATAAACCTCCCCCAGACACCACAACCTTTTAAAAGTTAGCCAGGAGTGGTCTTGCAGTAAAACTGGCCAGCTCCCTCAGTGCTCGCGAATACATCTCATGAGGTCCCACAGACTCAGATATGTCAAGTTTGTTTTAATGTTCTCTAATCTGATCTACATCCAAGGGCAAGTTTTCCTTGCCTGGGATACCTGAAGGCAAGTTTTACCAGTAAAGGCTAAGGTGAAGACAGTGTTAATTGAGTACCTTAATCCCTATCAGAATCATAGGGAGGGAGTGACCTTTAAAGGTCACTTTGTCCAACCCCCCTGCAGTGAGCAGGGACATCTTCAACCACATAAAGTTGTTCAGAGCCCTGTCCAACCTGACCTTGAATGCTTCCAGGGATGGAGCATCTACAACCTCTCAGCAACCTGTTCCAGTGTTTCACCACCTTCATTGCAAAAAAAAGTCTTCCTTATATCTAGTCTAACTCTACCCTCATTCAGCAGCAGGCCCTCGTTTTCCTTGCTTTTTTTTTTTTTTTGCTGCTGATAAGCCTGTAAGTGCCCTTCTTGTTCTGCTTCACGTCCTTCACCAGATTGAGCTGCAGGTGGGCTTTGGCTTCCCTAGTCCCCTCCCTGCTTGCTAAAACAATTCCTCTATACTCCTAGGAAGAATTTGACACGGATCTTATCAGAATCATCAGTGAGTTCATGTGCACTCACTGATGAAAATATTTAAGAAGTCTGAAGTATAAAGCAACTTTTTATAAGAGCAAAACACAGTCACTGCTGTCTAAGCTCCTGAATTCCAAGGAGAGCACTCAGACAGATCAAAGTTACTTTCAAGAGCACTTCAGACCAATTTCTTCATATGCACATTGGTATCTATATTTGCAGGCACCCTGGCCATTTTCATCTCGAGAATTCATATGGAACAGATGAACAGACAGTATTTGGGATCAATATACTAGGTTTTCAAACCCTCCTATATATATATATCAAACTTACTAACTACTTCAATCCATGCTTAAAACCAGCTATCAATTACCACAGATGTAGAAAACACATCAAATATTTTTCACTTGAACCTCACGTATAAAGGAAATCAATGGCTGGTGTTTTAATTCTTTATATCCATTCCTTATTCACTTTTAATTCAGAGGAAGGACACAAATACTGGCAAGTAGCAAGGCAAAAAAGAAAGCACAGGTTTAAGCAATGTATTACACATGCTTCAGCTTTATATTGTGCATGAACAGCAGCATCCCTTTCATGTTAAACTGTGTGTATGATTTCTATTTTCAAACACACATCCACACATATGTACTACTGATCTTGTTTTTTCCAGAAGCAGATTATGTCTTATTTCTATTATGGAAAGTCCTGTAACCCAGCATCTAAGCTTTGCACACTTCTACACTCAAACACACACAGGAAAAAGAAAAAAAAACAACAAACCACTATTGAAGAAACAAATCTAGCAGACCTTCCTCCTCAAAAAGAAAATATGGTACTACAGACTGAACTCCAAATAAAACAAACTGAAGATATAGTTGCATAAATAAAATAATATTAAATAATGAAATGTAAATTCTAAGAAATTTCAATATATGCCAGCATAATAAACCTACTTTGGTCACACTATGTTATTTCTAGTTAAAGAAAATAAACATCAGGCCCTTCTGAACTGTAATTCTCAGCAGGAACCTACCTTTTGTGTCACAGTCAGACTGAAGCTGGTAAAACTTACAGAAGAACCACTAATGCAAACTCTGACTTTTTAGTTCCCTAATGCAAACTTTCCCATTTCAAAACTCCTTTTCTTTCCAGGATTTTTAAGCTGATAAATCATTTTTTTTCCCACCACGAAATTGCAGTGCATTCAAAAGCACACAAAAGAACGTTTCACAAGGTTATACTTTCTATAAACTGTTCTTTGTGGTTCACAAAGAAGTACAGCTGTAGGAGTCAGAACACATTAAGTCTCACATTAGTGCTAACATCACTTTGCTGTAAGTGTCCAAAAGCACAGTGAATGAAGAAAAGAAAAAGAATGCTTAAAATTTTCCTCTTCCTTGTCCTTTCCTCCAACCTTCTTTCACAGCTGAGCAGGAGCCTTTTCCAAATTACAAATGTGACCAACACAGTACTACAAGGCTCTGTGTGATCTGACCAAATACAACATAGAGGTACATACTAAGAAGTCCACCTTGTCACGTGGCATCAAGAACTAAAAGTCCCCGGTTCTGCAGTCCGTGAACCATTCCCCACACCAGCATGCCACTAAAGCAAATAAAACAGATTTATTGAAAGTAAGAGATGCCTGGCCAGTGAGAAGGACCACTGCAGTCAGAAATCAGGAGTGCAGTCTAAATCAAAGTAAGGCATGGGTGTTTGGAGAAAAAAAAAAAAGTACAAACCATACTTCTGATCTTATTTATAGAGTATGAGTAAGGAAATATTTCTAACCAGGGCCACGTTATGACTGAATAGCTAAACCTGTCATTTTTAACTTAAAGCTAACTATATATTGAATCACTGTGGGTTCTTATTTTCTTTGATGTTGGCCATATTCACAAAGGAATAGTCTGAGACCACCACATTTATTTCTTACAGAAATGAAATTTCGAGCTTGAATGAAGATTCAGATGACTCTGCCCAAAAAGTAGAAAATTTCATATTTCGTGAGCTAAATCACGCTGCAAGAGTGAAGAGCTAGAGTTGTTCAACTGATCTGCCTTAAAGTTTAATAATTATGTTGTGCTCATGACACAATTAATTATTGTAATTATTGTATTCCAAGTAATTATTCCGTTAGAATGAGAAAACAAGCTCTCTGGTCATTTTTCCTTATACAATGCAGCCGTTATCTCAGAATTAAGGAAATGTGTGGGTATAAAATTTTAGCCAAAAATAGCCAGAGGGCCTAACAGATGGATAAAATTTGCATGAGCCTCTCATCAACTCCCTCACATTATGAACTCCTTTGTATTAAAAACATTTCTGTCTTCAGAATAAATAAGTTAAGGAAACACTTATGAAGCTGACTATACAGCTTTTAAGCTGTGTTGGCTATATAAAGCAGCTGTTTTAACATGTACTCGTGCCACAAATACAACTTTTTCCACCCACAGTAGAGGCTTTGGTGAGTAAATTCCACAGAGGTGTTGAAGACAGCTGCAGAAAGCAACAAGAAATACTTTTCAGTGGGAATAGGCTCCTTAACATGCAGTTTATCACTTAACTGCTCCCCCAGTGCTATTCCTGTCTCTCACAGGCTCATTTTAAGAAGAGCACATTAAGAGGTATGCTGTTCTAGCTTAAATTGAGAAAATTTTACCCAGCAACCTGTCTTTCTCTCACCCCACTTCTCTCCCAGCTATCACTCCCTCCCACACGATTCCCTGTCATTTGGAGAGTCCTGAACCCAACCGACAGCTCTGCAGCAGCAGTAGTTCCCTGCTGACAGGAACCAGGCGAGGAAAGACTCTTAAAAAGTTGCCACTTGCAGACAGGAAAATGCAAGTTTCCCACACCTATGCATGGAGGCTCTGCTGGGTAAAAGCTTGGTAGACTTGCTTTCACACTTCCCTGATTCAGAAGCCCCACCAAAAAAATAACCTCGCTACTTCTCAGGTGTACAGATACGAGCCCCACAGATGGTACAAACTCAAATCACCCCAGTCAGGAGAGGTGGGAAAGTGCTGAGACAAGGGCGAGCAGCAGAATTTCTGTGTCACTGAGCATCAGGGTTTTGTTGGACAGGTTGCAGGTGCTTCCATGTGTTGTGGTTTTGACTGAATTGACCAACTAGAATGACAGATGGCCCCTTACTCCCTCCCCTTGAGGAAAAGAGAGGAGAGGAACAAGGAAAGGGGGAGAAAAAAAAAACACAACTCATGAGTTTAGAAAAAAACTAAACTACTTCAGTGAAAATATAAATAAATAACATAATAATAATAAAAAAAAAATACGTATATAGTACATACAAAACCATCTTAAACTCCCTGGGTGATCATCACCTCACCAGCAGGCACAGAGGAAAGTCCCAGGCTGGACTCGGTGATGGACAGGAGATAGATTCCGAGTCAGGAACGTTCGGATCAGGATCAAAGGCAGACGAACAGACAGGGTCCTCCTTGGATGTTGGCCATTAAAGGAAGAGAGTTGACCCTTTTATCCATCAGGTTTTATACTGAGCACGATGCAGATAGGATGGAATACCCTGTTGTTCAGGTTTGGGTCACCTGTCTTGTCCGCTCCTCCCTACAGCTGGGACCCCTCTACGCTTTTTCACTTCCAACCCTCCGATGGGGCAAATAACAAATTTGCCTGAACTTGGTTGTTATAGCAATAAGTATAAGCAAGGGCCTCTCTGCACACCAGTCCTTAGTATAATCAGATCCTACCACTGTGAGAGTGAGAAGTTTCTGAACAATACACTGTTAATTTCAGAGTTTTGTTAGTTAGAAGAGGCCCAGCTAAAAAAGTAAAATTACTGAACAGAAAATTAATTCTGTTTTACCTCAAACCAGGACACCACACAAAGCCCTGCCCCTTTACAGGTGCAGGGAATCACAGCCTTGATAGTGCTAACGATCAGCCAAGTGACACCAAGAAAGGTACATGGCCTCTCTGTGTCCTTTAAATTTAAAAAAAAAGTGCTAATATTTACCTTCCTCTTTGAACCTGCTAGATGGAAATTGCTGTATGAGGAAAAATCAGAAAGCTGTACACTCTGGTCAGTAAGGATGGAGAGAGAAGAGCAAATAAGAAGGACACTTAGCAGCTTCTTTTGCAGAAAACAGATTTCTTTGTCAATGACACCTAAGCATGGGTTTTAGCGTTGTTGGGTTTTTGGTAAGCAATAGATTTATCATTGACACGATAGCTCCAAACATACACCTCTAACTCTGGAGGGTAGTACAAAGAAATCCACTATAAAGGCACAGCTGCTACCTTGGGGACAGTTGGTTCCATGCCCCTCGTAAGCTTTATACCCCTCAGTAACATCTTTCTGAATCTCCTTTCCCTCTTGCACTAAGCACAGACAGCACACCCATCATCACCACAGGACCACAGAAAGGGGGAGGGAAGTGCACCAGCCCACTGGGACCCCCAGCAGATCCAACCCATTGGATCCTCCGCTGCTGCTCTGTGTTCCCATGCCGTCCCCTCGAGCCAGCGGAGCGAAGGGGAGAGTGGCAGTGCCAGCAAAGGCATCACAACAGCTCACACAACAAACTTGGTGCACACCAGTCACTGAACACCTCAGCACCAGTATTAAGATCCAGTTACTGTCAGCCTCAGCTGTATTTGATCTGGGGTCAGAAGGTGAGAGGCACTACTGTTCTATTTTAAAAACTTTCAGTTTCTAACGTTTATAGGCAAAATGTTCCAAGGGGGAAAAAAATAATAAAAATTGAAGCTGTCAGCTGTTTCCATGTAGCACAGTGCAAAAACCAGACTGCCGTGGAGTTATAGAGAATCCCAGAGCTTTGCCAAAATTTCCCTCATTGATGCAACAGATACCAGAAGCAAAACTAGAGAGGGGGAAATGCAACAAGCTTAACAGAGTAAGGCAAGTAATGAGAAGATTAAATAACTCACACTGAATTTGACTGACTCACCAGAACAGTATTTTTGAATGGATGAAATTCAGTGATTGGTTTTGCTCATTTTTAGTAAGGCAATATAGAGAGCTCTCAGAGAAGTAAGTAGTTGCTACTTCAGGTTTCATTTAATCATGTTTCTGAGAATGGCTACTTTACAAGCAAGATAGTGGTAATATCATGCATTTCTTCACCTGAACTTCCATCAGCTCCCTGGAGATACTCAGAAGCCACCTGGACAATGGTCCTGGGCAACCAGCCCTAGGTGGCCCTGCTTAAGCTCAGGGGGTTGGGACCAGATGACCTCCAGAGGTCCCTTCCAAGCTCAACCACTCTGTGATTCTGTGAGGGTGGTTGAAAATCATTTCATTTTGTCAGGAAATTAAATCGGTTGGGAAATACTCAACAATCAGTGGATGTTTATCTACAGATGCTACTTCTTGACTTCCATAAAAACATCAAACTTCTCCTTCCTCCCCAATTGCTTCTGGTTTCAACATTTCCTCAGCCAGTAAGCGGCAATGCATCCTCAGATTGTGGCTAACTCTCAGTCTCTCATGCCTGTTCCTATTGGTAGCCAATGTATTTGCTACTATTCACTTATACAGACAGCTACCTCTGTTTGCCTGTTGCACAGATGCAATGATGACCAAAGTGACACAAATGGAAAAAAAAAAGAAAACAAACCAAAACACACACACCCCCACCCAAACTCAGCCACAGGTGGTAGGGCTTAGGCCCTGCTATTTTGTTATCCATCCTAATTTACTTATTGTGATATCTCCCAACAGGCAACACAAAAGAAATCTGAACATTTATATGGGGAGTTCTGCTAGGAAAGAACAATCAGCTGCAGATATGAAAGGAACTGAGAAGTCAGCAATTTCACAGCCCTTTGCCTTACAATATCTACTGCAACATTTCAGATTATATCAAAGCTGCTGTTGCACACCCTTCTCATGGAACTGCAAAACTTAGGGAGAAACAAACATGGCATCAAATCCATTTATCAAGCAGTTTAGATACCTCCTGCAGTGGTATTTTTCCAGTGTTTTATGAAGTCTTTACTTTTAGGCATCCTAAGCACTCGGGTTTCAATGACCTACTGAGATGAAGTGACCCATCCATCTAAGAATCTCACCAGTGTAACTTCCAGACTCCTTTCCCCTCTCCTCCTCCATCTCTTTGGAAGCCTTCCACAGGTCATCAACCAATATTTCTAAGAATAAATACTCTGATTACTCAGATTATTCCCATCAAACTTCAAGCATTTCTCTCTTCACAAGTCGGGGGCTCAGCCATCATAAAGACACAGGTAGCCTGAGTTGCTCCTTAGAGATACTTCTGGCTCACTCTGATGACTTCTTCTAGACCACAGTCTAGATCTCAAATTTTTCTGACCATAAAGACACCTGTCCATCCCCTCTTCCCTCCACTAGTTCTCTCACTTAAAAGTCTTGTTGGCATTGTACTACCCAAACTGAATGCAATTTCCACCTGTAATCTCAAACTTGTACAAACTTGGCCTACCAACATCCTAGCTCCAAGATCTTTCTAAGTATTTCAAATTAGCATTTTTCCTTCCCTTTTAAGAATGCAAAGGCATGAGCTACTCCTGGGACACTTCTCTCAAGATCCCACTTACTTTCTGATTTTTAATGCACAGATGCAGATGGCTCTTCCCTAGATGTAGGTCAGAGGAGGCAAGAGTACCCTGCTTTATAAGGTAAGCCACTGAGGAAGGAGAAGCTGGCTGAAGGAAGCAGGACCACCAGCAAAACATGACATGGAAACCACAAGCTACTAAACATGGTCTGGTGTTGTAAAGGAATAAATTAACAAGAGGACTGGGTAACTACCTGTAAATACAAGATCAGTGGAAGGAAAAGGATGTGCTCACATCTTGGAAGGCAGTAAGAAAACAGATGAGAGAAAATGAGACCGAAGAAACATGGCATCAGTACTGTATTTAATCCTTTCTGATAGAAAAAAAAAAAAAAAGAAGGAAACAGTGGCCATACTTCATATTATCTCCTGCTAATTGCTATGAAATAAATAAAGTCATAATAAACTCTGTAATCATTGTAGGTATTCACAATCTCACTATGTCATCTGAAACTGGTATATTGAGATAAAAATTCTTAAATGCTTTCTGAAATATCATAAGGCTTGGTTTCTCCTTACATCCCCCCCATCTGCCTCAATCCCTTCAGGTCTCGTGTCTGTTTCCACACAAGTCACTGCCATGGAGCAAAAGCATACAACTTCATCTTTTGAACAGATAATTTAAAAAAAAATATAAATAAAGTCAGAAAAACAACGTAAATTCTAACTTGCACAAGAGTTCCCAAGTTTAGGAGATCTTACAAGGTATAGGGACATAGAGCTGGAATTTAGATTTAATGAGCAAGCTCTTCATTTTGGGCTGAAATATCGTGCAAAAAATCTTTGAGACAACCACAATTTCCTCTGAAGTAACTAGCCATTCTGATCAAACGCTGAGCACCAACAGAGACTTCATGGCAAGGGTGCCAACAAGGTCTTGCAGCCTCCTGCAGCAGTTGAG